>APFE030323281.1:1282-20803 GCA_000404065.3 Pinus taeda
GAAATCTACATGAAGCAACCTAAAGGCTTTGCGGTGAAGGGTAAGAAAGAACTGGTATGCAAGCTAAAGAAGTCTCTGTATGGGTTAAAACAGTCACCAAGGATGTGGTATCAGAAATTTGATACATTTATACGGGGACTTGACTTTACCAGAAGCAAAGCAGATCACTGTGTGTATTTTAAATTAATTGGTGACCGTGTTATTTATTTGGTATTGTATGTGGATGATATGTTGCTTGTTGGAAATGAAAAAGAAATTATCGAGGATTTGAAGACCCAATTGTAGTCCAAATTCGACATGAAAGATCTCGGTGCTGCAAACTATATTTTGGGCATGGAAAATAAAAGAGATCGGGTAAATTGGAAGCTCTGGTTAAAAAAGAGGAAGTATGTCGAGACAATACTGCAGAGGTTTAATATGCAGGATAGTAAACCGGTGAAGGTTCCTATTCCTGTAGGCGTAAGGTTATCTGCTGAACAGTGTCCCAAGACACAAGAAGAGGAAGAGGACATGTCCTGTGTTCCATATGCAAGTGCAATCGGTAGCTTGATGTATGCAATGGTCTGTACTAGACTAGACATTGCACATGCAGTGGGAGTATTAATCAGGTTTATGTCAAAACCAGGGAAGGAGCATTGGACAACAGTGAAGCGAGTTTTTAGGTATTTGCGTGGCACTAGTGATTATGGTTTGTGCTACCAAGGAAGACCAGGATTGGACAGAGTGTTGGATATTCATGGCTTTGTTGATGCAAACTAGGTTGAAGATTTGGATCATAGAATATCTACAAGTGGGTATGTGTTTAACCTATTTGGAGCTGCAGTCAGTTGGATGAGTAAGAAACAATCTGTACTGGCACTATCAACTACAAAGGCAGAATACATGGCAACCACTCATGCAAGCAAGGAAGCAGTTTGGTTGTAGAGATTGTGTTCAAGAATGGGGTTAGTACAAGGAGCTATAAGGATAGACTGTGACAACCAAAGTGAAATTCTCTTGGCAAAGAACCCTGCATATCATTCAAAGACAAAGCACATTGATGTTTAGTATCACTTTGTGAGGGATATGATAGAAGAAAAGAAGGTGTTGCTGGTAAAGGTGGACATTTTGAAGAATACTGCAGATGCATTGACAAAATCTGTGAGCTTCGAGAAGTTCTCTTGGTGTAGAGAAAGAATGGGCATTGCAGGGTTGGATAAATGACTAAGCTCTCTTGTGCCCCCCTGTGGAAAGAAAACAACAAGTGGGAGAATGTTGGGTTATGTTATATTCTTTCCACGATTAGCTCACGTAGTTAACCGGGGGGTTAGGGGGGTGGCGGAGCCCCCCCTTTGTTGCGCTGATTGCATAGCGGGGGGTGTCACAGGGGGTTTGAGGGGTGCAGGTGAAAAATTTGTTTTTTGGACCCTATATTAGGTTGGGCGGACCTACCTATGGTTTTGTGCATGATTTTCACACATGGTTTTGGACGCGATGGTTTTCGGTCCATGGTTTTGGATGCAATGGTTTTCAGTCCATGGTATTGGATGCTTCGACATGTATACATATGTATTGTAACATTGAAAGGAGCATAATGAAAAATCACGCTGGTAGTCCCGGTTTTGGGATCCAGGGGAAAATCTTTGTGTTTATGTGTTATGCTCTCGCATTGTTTATTTTCTGTGTTTTAGAATTCGTATGCAGATAATTTCTGTACAGGGTTAAAACCTACAAAAATTGCTTTCATTGTGAGAAATTACTTAATAAACCACATTTGTTAAGCAATTTATAATCAAACCCATGAGGAATAATTAAATAAATCACTATTTGTTTAATTATCTTCTAGGAAGAATTAATTAAACCATTGTTTAATTAATATTCCTTGTCACATTTGATCCAATTATGAGAAATAAATAGATAAATCATTAATTACCTTATTTTTCTGTAGGAATAATTAATTAATCACTAATTAGTTATTATTCCTTGTCAAGTTTGACTAAATCCCTAGGGAATAATTAAATAAATAATTAGTTGTTTATTATTCCTTAACCATATTTCTTGAGATGATAAATAAATCATTTATTTATTTACTATTTCTAAATAAAAGTTTAAATACTTTTTTCCTCTAACCAAATATAATAAAATATTCGAAATGGTTATTCCTAGAATGGGGTTCATAATATTTTATTATTACTCATTATTCGAGGATAACTTAACATTTTGCTATAAATAGAAGGGTTTTCCATTCATTCTTCACTTTCGATTATCTTCATTGTTGCACTCACTGTTGTAGCTCTGATAATTATCATTGTCGAACACCGATTTTCTTTTCCATTTGAGTTCCCATTGAGCTCAAACATTTTATTTGCTGGATTTACACATTATAGAGGAGAGAGACTCTACAAAAACTGAAGAAATTTGAGGATAACCAAGAATCCATCCCATAGAGGGGGACTGGTAATATTTATTTGTTCCCTTCACAAGTGTTGTTTAATAAAATATATTCTTTGTATATTTGGTTTCCATTGGATTATTTTTCTATTTAACTATGATTGTGGCATAGATCAGGGCTTTGGCAGGTTTTGTTTCTATTATTTGTTGTAGATCTACAATGTTCAGTAGCCGTTTATATTGTCGACACTGTTTGTCATCCATAGTCTTATGTGATTTCTTTTCATATACCTTTGAGAAGAAAACACTATAACACTTGAGCCCCTATTTCCTTGCATAATTTCTTGAGAAATTAGGCCCCTATTGTTGAGGAATTTCTCCAAAATGGATTGCACAATTCACAAGGTTAATCATCAGACTGCATGTAACACTTGTACACTCCAGAATAGTCTACAACTAATGTTACACCATCTTCGAATCTCCACCTCAACTGGATAACTTGAATTCTCTTCATGCATTAGCTATTTTGGGCCGATTATTCTATTAACTAGATGATCACTAGGTTAGATTGAAGTAACACTACACAACTGACCTTCCACGAGTTCCTCCAATAGTTGGAACTAGTTTAACTAAACACAACTTAATATAATTGAATTAGATTGCTACACATTAGAAATCACTCATGCTTAATTGAAATCAACCTCTCCAACTCGAATTAACTAATCTAACTAAGTGACAAGAGCCATGTCACCTTAATTAATTACCTCCAAGATTTCTGTTGATGTGGAAATTAAAATTATCCTAGTTTGACCAAGGCGAAGTCAAAATTAGATTTTCTTGCTACATTTTTCAACACTCCCTCTCAACAAGAAAGGGATTATTAGCCACCCCTATCATGCCCCTGTGGAACTCAAACTTCCCTCTTGGCAAGGCCTTTTTCAAAATGCCAACATCTTGTTCCTTCACCAGAATGTATTCTAGTGACATTATCCGCCTCTGCACACAGTCTTGTAAATGGTGATACCAAATATCTATATGCTTGGATCGATTGTGAAAGACTATATTTTTAGAGAGCTTGATGAAACTCTAATTATCACAATAGATCACAATTGGATCCATCATATGACCAAACATTCCCACAAGTATCTTTCTCAGCCAGATCACCTCACATGTTCCTTGAATTGCAACCATGTATTCTGCTTCTGCCGAGCTAAGCGCCACATATATTTACTTCCTGCTGTACTAGGAAACAACTGTGGACCCAACACTAAAAATTCCACCTGATGTACTCTTTTGTTATGATGGATTCCCTGCCCAATCTGCATTTGTGAACCCACACAGTTTCACTCCCTCTATCCTTCTGTACCATAGTCCAAACTGGGTAGTGACTTTGAGCCTTCCAAAATAATTTGGTTGGACTAAACATAGATTGGCTTAGCTGGTTTACTGCATAGCACATATCTGGTTGTGTGTTCAAAAGATACATTAGTGAACCCACTAGCTACCGATAAATAGTAGCATCCACTTCTTCACTTGAAGTGGCATCGTCCTTCCTCCAGTTGGTTTCTAGAGGAGTCTCCATGGGTTTACAACTATCCATGCAAATTATATGAAGTATCTCATTTGCATACTTGCCTTGAGACACAAATAATTCCCCATCACCTTGCCATACTTCCGACCCGAGGAAGTAGTGTATGAAACCCATGTACTTCATTTCAAATTATCTTGCAAGGTCATCCTTGCAAGATCTGACCAGCTGTTATCACTAGTTAAAATCAAATCATCAACATATAAGAAAATAATCAATGATTTAACTTCTACCAAGATGCGATAGAGGTTTGTGTCTACTTCACTTTTGGTGAAACCCAAACCGGTGAGATAGCTATTAATCTTGGTGTACAAAGCACAAGGTGTTTGTTTGAGATCGTACAACAATCGCTTGAGTCTGTACACATGATACTCTTAGTCAAATGTCTTAAAGCATTCTAGTTGCTCGATGTACACTTCCTCCTTAATAACCCCATTGAGAAATGTTATTTTTACATCCATCTGGTGGATCTTCCACCCCATCTGTGCAACTAGTGCTAGAATTCATCTAATGGATGAATACCTTTCTACAAGAGCAAAGGTTTCCTCATAGTAAATTCCCTCAACTTGAGACTACCCTTTGGCCACAAATATAGCCTTATACTTCTTTATGCTTATGTTTGCTGCATGCTTTACCTTAAAGATCATTCTTGAACCTGCAACTGACTTATTTGCTGGTCTTGGGACCACTTTCCAAACATTGTTCTTTACAATGGATTCATATTCGTCCACCATTGCATCAACCCATACAGGTTTTTCTATTGCTTCCTCGAAAGAGGATGGATTAGTCTCTACAATATTAGTCATTAGAGCCATGTAGCCAGTGTACTGTTCAGGTGACCTTCTCTGCTTGTGAAAATTTGAAGGAGCACCCACATTCTCCCTCGCACCCTGTGCTAATTTATCATCTTCCCTGGTTCTTTTCCTACCTTCTCTATTAGGTTCAACTTGACTGGCTATCTCCCTCTTTGTTCCCCAATTTTTTTGCTGCTCCACAACTTCCTGAGGCTCCTCCTTTGGAGCTAAGATCCTCTCTTCTCGTGGGATCTAAAGCTCCCTCTCAAGAGAGCACCACATCACTTTCTCCTCATCAAAATTTGCATCCCTTCGAATAACTATCATTTTGAGGGAAGGTAAGTACAAACGGTAGTTTTGAGGAGTTTTTGTGTACCCACAAGTACCCCCAACTCTACTATTGACTCAAGCTTCTTCCTAGAATCTTTGGAGACATGGAAATAAGTAGAGGCTCAAAAAATCATGAAGTGAGACAGATCCAAATTTCTCTCCAAGAAGGCCTCCTCTAGTGTAATCATATCAAGAATCTGATGAGGACTTTGATTATGCAAGTAGATAGTTGTGTTGCATGCCTTTGCCCACAAATGCAGTGGTAGGCCTTGGTCATGGAACATAGCCCTTGTTGCTCCCATAATGCTACAATTCTTTCTCTTATCCACCCCATTCTACTATGGATTGTGGGGTTTTGTCAGCTCTCGTCGAATACCTTATTTCACACATACATTTTTGAATTCATTCGACACATACTCACCTCCATTATCGCTCCTAATATCCTTCACCTTCTTACTGGTTTCTTTCTCAACTAGTGCCTTGAATTCTATGACTTGGAGAATGTCTCATCTTTATTCCACATGAATAAGATCAAACAATTGCTTGAGAAATCATCAATAAATATAACATAATATTAATGTGTGGAAGTGGAGGATGTCAAGAAATATCCACAGGCATCAGAGTGGATCCTTTCCAGGACTGCATGTGCTTTGTTGTCGATCATGGGATGTGGATTTTGTGTACTTCTCCAAGGTACATCCTTTGCATATATCTTGCTAATCAAGTGTTCCTTTGGGGAGGCTAGTGGTTATTTGTTGCATAATATTCAAGGTGCCATGATGCAAATGGCCAAGTATTCTATCCCAAAGTTCACCAACATCATGACTCAGCACTCTCTATGCCTTAGTGCTTAATGAAACACAACCTTCCACATCTAGCTTATACAGGTTCTTCACACAAACTCCGATATGATTCACATGTCCCGTGGCTATGTGTCTTAGGAGTGCTTTTCCTTTGCTGAAGATCACATCATATCCACTTCCAAAACTGAGACATAGATGAGATTTTTATTTAAGCCTGGAACAAGCATGACATCCATGAGTTTGAGAGGGGATCTCAACTCCCATTGAAAGGTGATTGTACAAATCCTGATCACGTTGTACCTTTCGTCGTCCCCCATCTCGATGTGCATATGGAGATATTTCTACTCCATGTCACTGAAAAATATCTACACCCTGTCATGTGGAACGAGGCACCAAAGTCCAAGTACCACATGCTCCCCATCACTATGCTTGCCATGCACGTGATAGGGTGAAGTCAAGTTCAAACTATGAAGCAAATGCTTCACCTCTTGCTCCTTCTGAGGTTTTCTTGCTCGAATTATTGCGTGGACACTTCAAGGCATAGTGCCTGAATTCATGATAATTGAAACATTTAATTTTGGAAAAAATATTTCTTCTTGCCCCCTCGGTTGGATTCTAGTTTGTTTTGAGATTTCTTCCCTTTTCCCTTCTTTCCCTTTCCAACCAATGTAACTTTTTCTTCATCCTAGCCCTTGGATGAATTCCCATCTTTGGTATTCCACCTTATTTCCTCTTGGACTAAATCAGACCATAAGCATTCCCAATTTGGTAGTTTCTCTCTCTCGTTCACCAAATATTGGTAGCTACGCTAGCTCTTAGGAAGGCCTAGAAGGGCTAGACTTAACACCAACCCCGTCAAGTTTATCACAAACTTGTATGAACTTGCTTAGATACTGTCGAATAGTGTTATTATTTTGCATCTTGATATTTTGAAGTTCTTCCTTGAGCAAAAGCTTCCTCTGGTCACTATTATTCTCGAACAATTATGTCAGTGCTTTCCACTTTGAGAATGGATTTTCTTTCCTGTGGAGATTTGAGACAATATGGTCCTGTACTCCCTCCAAGATTATTATCATTGCCCTGGTTACATCTTTCTTCCACTGAGCTAGCTTCTGAGCATCATATGTTTGTGGTTTTGCAACATCTGTCTTGATGTATTCTAGAAATTTGTTTTCATCCAATATCGCCTCCTTGTGATCCTTCCATGCAATGAAATTAGAGATGCCTTCCAAGGCATACTCTAGACTCAGCCCATTGAAGCTCATGTTCCCAACTCTGAAGAGATCATGCTACATTGAACTACAAATTCGATTATCCTGAGAAATAACTTCTAAATTCTTGTTCTACTGTGAATCCTGCTCTGATACCATGTTAAAATTATGGTGTAGATTTGCAATTTCTCATGAAGTTTCAATCAAAATCACAAGACACAAACCTACTCCATTTCTACGCGAAATTCAATTCACAATTTATAAAATCAATCACAAACATGTAATGAGAAATAACACACATGAACATATTATATTTCTCAGGAAAAATCTGCTAAAAATCCTAATGTTTGCTTACATTAATCTGATGAATAGATATGTATTACAATTTCTTTGCTCAACTGAGCATAACCTACAAGTGAATAATCTATCTCGTTGCTCATTAAGAAGATTTGACCCAAACTTAGTCAATTTTTTCCTCTGCTTGAGCCCCTATTTCCTTGTACAATTCCTTGAGAAATTAAGCCCCTATTATTTAGGAATTTCTCCAAAATGTATTGTACAATTCCCAAGGTTGATCATCAAACTACATGAAACACTTGTACACTCTATAATAGCCTACAACTAATGTTAAACTACCTTGGAATCTCCACCTCAACTAAGTAACTTGAATTCTTTACACGCATTAGCTATTTTGGGCTAATTGATCAATTAACTAGATGATCACTGAGTTAGACTGAAGTCACACTACACAACTAACCTTCCAGTAGTTCCTCCAACAATTGGAACTAGTTTAACTGAACACAACTCAATATAACTAAATTAGATTGCTACAAATTAGAAATCACTCATGCTTAATGAAACTGAATCCATCCAACTCGAATTAACTGAGCTAACTGAGTGACAAGAGCGATGTCACCTCAGTTAAATAACTCCAAGATTTCTGTTGATGTGGAAATTTAAATTATCTCTATTTTGACCAAGGAAAGTCAAACTTAGATTTTCTTGTTGCATTTTGCAACAAATCTCAACCAATACAACTTTTTACACCAAATCCCACTTTCTAAGCCAAACTTTTGCAAATTGTTGCAAAATTATTAATCAAATCCCTTCAAATGATTGAGATGTTCCCCTTGGGCTTATCGACTCTCCGAACCCAGTATTGCAAAAAGAGTGGAGAGATATAATTTGCAGTTACCGCTGAAGACCATAAACTCTCTGAGGTAAGAAAAGCTAGTCACTTTTAGAAGCCAGTGCTTGAGAGAATATAAATATATTCTTGAGGCCTCAATCCCCCTGCAATGTAGGGCGTGCAGTTTCCCCCACCCAACCCAAGGTAGAGTGGCCTCCTCTTTTTTTCCATACCATAGGAATTTTAAACAAATGCACTTGATGTGATCAAGAATGCCTTTTGGAATTGATCCTAGATAAGCACAATAAACATGAATGGCTTCAAGGAATGACTTAGTGAGTACTAGATGCCTAGCCTTGGAAACTCATCTATGACTCAAGTTTTTTATACCCTTCTCCACCTTTGAAATAAACCAAAGCTAGTATGTCTTGTGATATGTATTTGGTTTTAAATGATACGCTAGATATTTAATACCATCATTTAGCTGAGAAGGGACCATCAATTTTTTTTTAAGATTCTTTGAAGTTCAACAACTCCCAAGTTTGAAACAAGAAGAGTGGATTTCTAGAAATTAATGATCATACCAGTAGCCTTCCCAAATATTGTAAGGATGTTCTTCAATAAATACACTTCCTGAGGGGAACCGTTATTGAAGATGAGAATGTCATTGACAAACAATAGATGTGATATAGCCAAAGTTTTGGTAACTTAACAACCCTAAAACTCCCCCCCTTTGTTTTGCCTTCGCCAGAAGATAACTCAATCCCTTAGCCACCACCAAGAAAAGAAGGGGCAAAAGGGGACAACCCTGATGAAGACCTCTTTGAGCATGAAAAAAAGGGGAGGTCGCGCCATTTATTAGCTTATCCAGAATTTTTTTGTGAATAATTTCAAACAAAAATCTTCATATGTATGACCTTTTACAAACACTTATATTTTCATGTGAAACATGAGAAATACATTCTCTAAATAATACTTCATCAATCCATCAACATAAACAAGAAGAAAATAATGATGAAGCAATCATAACACAACACGTGATAACGGAGTTCATCCAGTGTGGACTACGTCTTTGGGCCTTGGGTCAAGAGTTGGGAGGCCACTTCATTAGTCCTTGTAGAAGATGATGAGTACATAGAAAAATATCTGCCAATAGAAGGATGAAACTTTTTATCTCAAGTGGCATGTATCTCTAATGAGATGTTCTCCTACAAATAAATTTCACTCACAAGACATTCTCCTTTAGTATGACAAAGGAATGACCTCTCACAAAATTTGCATAAATGAAATCTCACACAATGGTCCTCTTAAATCCACTGATCAAGTTCAAATCATACCCATCATCATTAGAATCATCTCAAAATTCTGAGACCGATGGTTGTAAACACTACTACTTTCTAGTAAAGTGTCAACATGACCTTCTTTCAACTTTGCACCATCTTGATTTTCATGCAAAGTCTAAAGAGATGAATTTCCTGCAAAATTTAGATCTTATTGACTTACTGCAACATACAAAATCACCTAAACTTGCAACACACATCCATCATTTAGCCAAACAAAAATAAGCAAGGTGGCCAAAAAAAAGAATTATACCTCCCATTCTGGCGATGGCCTAAAAATTGGCTACTTAAATTTCAAAACGGACTATGCCATTGCGATCTTTGTGAAAAATTGTGAAGTATGAGAATAAACTTGACCCCGTTTTGAAACTATCAAATTTGGGCCTTCGAGGAAGCTAAAAGATTCCATGCAGATTCCTACGTCAAGGATCCACCTGCAAGGTTTTACTGCTTAACATTATGCCTTTGGAAAATTGGCTACTCAGATCATAAAACTATCTACACCATTAGATTCCTGGTGAAATTCTGAGCAATCTGAGTATAAAGTTGACATATTTCTAACACTTTAAAAATTTGGGCCTCCATGGAATGTAAAAGATTCCAAATCACAATTCCACCTCTTGAGTGCTTCATGGTTCTGCGCTTGGTTTGTGTGCATGTGCTATGTCCCGGTTCCTCCATGCGGTTTGTCTTGGCTCCACTGGTTCTGATGAATGAATGACAAGTCCCTTAAATATATGGGATGGAGATACTTATAATGAAAAATATCTAAAATCGATAGATGTACATCTACGAGGGCCATATAAAAGTGTATAAATTCCTTGTATATTCAAATCGTTAATTGTAATATGCTAAAACAATAGACTTGAATCTACTCTACTCATCAGCAAAAACAATTAAACAATCACAAAACCATGAAGCATGCAAGAGAAAGAATTCAATCAACACATTACACAATGATTTCTTGGGGAAAGCCAAAACTAAAAACTCATTTTATATGTATATTACAATAGTTAGAAAATATGAGAATATTACAATGCTTTGCTCAAGCTCGAGCAACCTCTGCATTATCTCTATTTGTCTCACAACTTCCTAGACAAGCCTGGGCCAATACTTAACCAATTTTCTGCTTGCCCAAGTCCCTATTTCCTTGTGTTATTTCCTTGGGAATTATCCCCCTATTAATTAGGGAAATTACTCAATATGAACTGCAAAATCCTCATAGGCCTTCCTCTAACTACATGCACCACATGTACAATTCAGATGATCATACAACTGATATTACATTATCCCTTAACTCCAATCTCAACTGGGTCTTTCTCAGATCTAATATGCATGAGTTATTTATGAGTGAATCATTAGTTTACTAGTTGATCACTGCAGACAATACCACACTCCATTGCAGTGAACACCACACTATTAGACCTCCCATTAGTTCCTCCAACAGTTGGAATTAGTTTAATTGACTTTAACTCAGTTAGACTAAATTAATTAATTACAACTCAAAATAAACTCAACCAGGACTCCTATAAAGTAGGATACACTCTACATGACTCGAGTCAGACCCCCAACTCAAAGTAATTGGGCCAACTAATTCAATTTAACTTAGTTAACTCATACAAGTTGTCTTGTGATGTGGAATTACAATTTTATTCACAATTTAATTCAAGGAAAAAATTAAACTAGGATTTTCTTTTTGCATTTTCAACACTCCATCTCAACAAGAAAGGGATTATCTGGTACCCCATTCCTACCTCTTTGAAACTTGAATTTTCATCTTGACAATTTCTTTTTCAAAATAGTTGCATGATGTTCCTCTGTAGGAATGTACTCCAACAACATGATTCTCCTGTACACATGATCTCGTAGATGGTGATGTAGAAATTCCCACCCGTAGATTACTTGATAATGCAATATACTAAAGCAAAATACTTGATCTACTTCTACAAACAATTTAGCGGAAGCTTAATCGAATATGATCAACATCAATAAGAATAGATATAATTGATATGGAGAAACCAATTACACATAACACAGAAGATATAACCAGGGGAAAGCACCAGCCTAAAACCCCATCTCTATATTATCATACAAGTGGAAATATAGCCAGTAGTACAAAAAGAATCAGCTCAAAATCTATCCTGCTCTCTCTGCAAGACCTCTGCTACTCATAGACAGTCAAAGGCCTCTCTCAAACCTATGATCTTCCCTCAAAGCCTCCCATTTCTTTGCCTAATTTTGATTGGGGTTCAGTGCTGTCACTTGTGTGAATTGGCCTCTTCACACACTCACTAATCTCTGATCAAACTACGCAATCCTGAAGGAGATAAATCCTTCTCCATGGATGAGCTTCCTTTACAGGAAAAATTCATCCAACTGATAGAACATTGTCCGTTCTTTCATCTCAACTGGGTCTCTATCTGAACTGACATGCATGATTTATTCATGAGAGAATCTTTAGTTATCTGAAGTACAACAGTTATATGCTAGCATGCATTAACTAACTGAACTTACTTAATTTAAACAAATTGTTTAAATCAAATATAACTAGACTTGACTCAGTTAATTGAGACAACTAATTACTACTCAAATTAGAACTCATCTTTATCTCTTTAAGTGATGGATAAATTCCTCAATTAATAGAGAAACTGTTGCATTTCCTCACATAGACTTCATGTTTGATTTTTCACAACTAATTAACTCATGGAGAATTAATTTATTTATTTTCAAATATCTATTAAGTTCAAATTCGGATTTTACTTCCTATTTTTAGTCTAGGCACTGACTAAAATAGGAATCCATCCCGAACTGCTAAAAATAGAATGTTATTTTTAGCACTTCCATTTTTCATTCCCTGTTGCTCAATTCAGCACTAGTACCTTAACTGCTATTTTTAGCAATTCTATTTTTAGCATTTCTTGTTGCCATTTTCAACACTCCCTCTCAACAAGAAAGGCTTCAACTTGAACCCAGTCCTGTACCTTTGGAATGTTATGCATGCAACACTTCTACCAAGTGTGGTTGCTCCAGCAACTCTCGGAACAAAAAAAACTCCCAACTGACCTCTCCGTTGGGCTAGAAACATACTCTGATGTTGAAGCTCTACCTCCTGCTAAAAAGTGCTCGCTCTCTGACCTCTGAGTTACTGCAACACACCATGCATCTCGCACCATTGAACACCTCTTTGTGCGATCCTGCATTGGTGCAACACTCTTATGCCTCTCGCATTACTGCAACCTGCTAGCTCTACACAGTCCTGGGACTCCTACACTGTAACTCTCTCTGCTGCTCCATCCACACCTATCTATACCCATTTAGCCAGTCCTACTACTCCTCGTCGGGGTTCATGTAGCAAAGTTGAATCAAAGAGGCTGGGTACCTTAAGGATCCTGCCTCCATATCAGCCTCCATGGGACGATCACTCCACATCGCCCCACCTCCTACCTAGAGGTATGGTTGCATGTGATCCCTCTGCCCACCTGGCTCGAAGTTTCCCCCTACTAGAGGTCTCTACATGAGTCGATGTCCCTACTCAATCTCCTCTCAGCTTCCCTTATTGTGGTTGCTCCACAACCTCCTGAAGCTGCTTCACCAATCATGGCTCTTCCACAATCGTCTGAGACTTCTTTTGGTGCTGCATGTTGACAGGTAATATACTCTCCCTCTCAACCACCAAGTCTCCATCAGTTGCCTTGCTACTCAAGGCTTTGCATGCATCTTGAACCTCAAGAGCATATAGGTTCTTGACCCGTGAACCGATCTGCTTCACCTGTCTAGTGATGATGTGTCTAAGAAAAACCTTTCCCTTACTGAAGACTACATCATAGCCTCTATCTTCCAGCATCGTGATCGACGCCAATTTTCTCTTCAATCCTGGTACATAATTGACATCGGTCAAGGTAAGGCGAGCTCCATGCTCCCTCTGAAAAATAACCGTGCCCACACCTGAGACACTGTACTTTTCATCATTACCCATCGCTATGAGTATTTGGAGATCTTTCTCCTCCAAAGTACTGAACAAACTCTTGTCGCCGATCATTTGGAAAGAAGCTCCACTGTCAAGAAACCAACCACTTCCCACCATGGATGAAACCATGCATGTGAAGAGTGTGAAATCCAACTCGAACTGTGAAGCAAGTGCCTCACCCTCAGATCCTTCCCTGAATCCCTTCTTGGATTTCCTCGGTGGAAAATTTGTAACAAAATGGCCCACCTCATGACAACGAAAGCATCACACTTTTGATTTGTCAAACTTCTTCCCACCATGGGAAGAACTAGATTTAGAAAGAGAAACTTTCTCCTTCCCCTTCTTTGCCTTACTCACTAAGGCATAGTTCTCTTCATCCTCTGTGGATGAAGAACCGTCCCTGGTGCTCCGTTTGATCTCCTCCTGCATCAAATCTAACCATAGTCATTCGCAATCTGGCAGTTTCTCCCTTCCATTAACCGAGTCGTGGTAGTTGTGCTAGCTTTTAGGAAGGCTAAGGAGTGCTAGACTCACCATGTCATCATCAGATGTCACAACCCCTACACTTGCAAGCTCATCCCTGCATGAGGTGAGCTTGTTCAGATACATAGAGATCGTGTCGCCCTTTTCACACTTGATCTTTCAAATTTTTTCCTTCAGTGTTGACTTCCTCTAATCATTGTTGTTCTGATAAAGATCTTTCAATGTTTTCCACATCAAAAACGGAGTCTCCTTCCCATGGAGGCTCAAGACTATGTGATCTCGAACTCCCTCCACGATGATTCTCCTAGTTCTAGCCACACATTTCCTCCATTCCACCAACTCTTGGGCATTAGATCCTGAGGGCTTGGGGACTTCTTGATCAATGAAGTCCTTCACCCCGTTATCCTCCAATACTGCCTCCATGCAATCCTTCCAGGCTATATAGTTTGAGCTGCCATCCAGTGCATACTCAAGCCTCAAACCATAGAATGCCATCGGTGAAATAGATGTGATAAGAACTCAATTCAATATTGAGAAACCACAAACTTCTTCCTTCTTGTATATTGTTCTTCCTTGATCACTTGTGCTCTGATGCCATGTAGAAATTCCCACTGTAGATCACGTGATAATGCAATAGACTAAAGCAAAATACTTGATCTACTTCTACAACCAATTTAGTGGAAGCTTAATCGAACATGAGCAACATTAATAAGAACACATATAATTGATAAGAAGAAATAAATCACACATAACACAAAAGAATTTATCCGGGAAAAGCACCAGCCTAAAACCCCATCTCTGTATTATCAATCAAGTGGAAATCCTCAACATACAAAAATAATCATCTCAAAAGCTATCCTGCTCTCTCTGTACTTTAATGATGTAGCTCATGGACTATCTAGGCCTATATATATAGGCTGCACAAGTCCTCCAAGCCCCTATTTCCTTGCGCATTTTTGATTGGGGTCCAATTACATAACATGTGTGAATTGTCCAAATCATACCTGCTGTCACCTCAAGTCCAACTATGTAGTACCAAAAGGAATAATATTCCTTCCTCATGCAAGGAATATTCACTAGGAATATCCTAGCAACTGATAGTACATTGTCCCTCAGCTGATCTCAACTGGGTCTCTATCTGAACTGACATGCATCAGTTATCCATGAGTGAATACTCAGTTATCTGAAAATACCAGTTGTCGCATGCATGCAAGCATCAACAAACTAAATCTCATTAATTTAACAACTTTTTAAATTAATCTAACTAAACTTGACTAAGTTAAAGTAAGCCAACTGATCCTCTCAATATAAAACTCATCCTTAATTCCTCAATCACTGGAGCAAATCAAAGACACATTCCCCAATCAGTGGAGAAACTATTGAATGTTCTCACAAAGACTTCAAGTTTGATTTTCCTTAACTAATTAACTCATGGAGAATTAATTAATTAATATTCAAACTAATGGTAAGACCAAATTCAAATTTTACTTCCTATTTTAGACCATGGACTGCCTAAAAATAGAAATCCACACTACACTGCTAAAAATATAACTTCTATTTTTAGCACTTCCATTTTTCATTCCCTATTTCCCAATCTAGCACTGATGCCCAAACTGTTATTTTTATTAGTGTTATTTTTAGTACTTCTATTTTTAGCAATTTCATGTCAACAGAAAGCCTCAGCCTAAAACCCCAACTCTGTATTATCATACAAGTGGAAATATAGCCAGTATTACAAAAAGAATCAGCTCAAAAGCTATCCTACTCTCTCTGCAATACCTCTGCTGCTCATAGACAGTCAAAGGCCTCTCTCAAACCTTATCCTCTGCCCTCCAAGCCTCCTATTTCTTTGCGCAATTTTCCTTAGTGTCCAGTGCAGCCACTTGTGTGAATTGGCCTCTTCGTACACTCACCAACCTCTAATCTAACTGCGCAATCTTGAAGGAGATAAATCCTTCTCCATGGATGAGCTTCCTTTATAAGAAAACAATTCATCCAACTGATAGTACATTGTCCCTTCTTTGATCTCAACTGGGTCTTTCTCTGAACTGACATGCATGAGTTATTTATGAGAGAATATTCAGTTATATGAAGTACAGCAGTTACATGCATGCAAGCATTAACTAACTGAACTCACATTAATTTAAACAAATTGTTTAAATCAAATATAAATGGACTTGACTTAGTTAACTAAGAAAATGAATTACAAATCAAATTAGAACTCATCCTTATCTCTTTAACTAATGGATAAATTCCTCAATTAATGGAGAAACTGTTGCATGTCCTCACATAGACTTCATATTTGATTTTTCACAACTAATTAACTCAAGATGAATTAATTAATTAATTTTCAAACTGTTGTTAATATAAAATTCGAATTTTACTTCCTATTTTTAGTCCAGGGACTAACTAAAATAGGAATCCATCCTAAACTGCTAAAAATAGAATGCTACTTTTAGCACTTCCATTTTGCATTCCCTGTTGCCCAATCCAGCACTGGTACCCAAACTGCGATTTTTACCACTTCTATTTTTAGCATTTCTTGTTGCCATTTTCAACACTCTCTCTCAACAAGAAAGGCATTCAACTCGAACCCGATCCTGTACCTTTGGAATGTTCTGCATGCAACACTTCTACCAAGTGTGGTTGCTCCAGCAACTCTAGAAACAAAAAAAACTCCCCATTGACCTCTCTGTTGGGCTAGAAACATACTCTGATGCTGAAGCCCTATCTGCCACTGACAAGTGCTCCCTCTCTGACCTCTGAGATACTACAACACTCCATGCATCTCGCACCGTTGCAAACCTCTCTATGCCATCCTGCACTGGTGCAACACTCCTGTGCCTCTCGCATTGTTGCAACCTGCTAGCTCTGTACTGTCTTGGGACTCCTGCACTGTAGCTCTCTCTGCCACTCCATCCGCATCTATCTCTACCCAATCAATTAGTCTTGCTACTCCTCATCGGGGCTCCTATAGAAAAGTCGAATCAAAGAGGTTGGGTACCTCAAGGATCCTACCCCTCCTCCTTGGGACAATCACTCCACATCGCCCTACCTCCTACCTGGAGGTATGGCTGCATGTGATCCCTCTACCCACATGGCTCAAATTTTCCCCCTTCTGGAGGTCTCTGCATGAGTAGATGTCTCTACTCGATCTCCTCTCAGCTTCTCTAGTTCTGGCTACTCCACAACCTCCTGAAGTTGCTTCACCAATTGTGGCTTCTCCACAATCGTCTGAGACTTCGTCTAGCGCTGCATGTTGAGAGGGAATGTACTCTCCCTCTCAACCACCAAGTCTCCATCAGTTGCCTTGCTCCTCAAGGCTTTGCATGCATCTTGAACCTCAAGAGCATATAGGTTCTTAACCCATGAACTGATCTGCTTCACCTATCTAGTGATGATGTGTCTAAGGAAAACCTTTCCCTTACTGAAGACTACATCATAGCCTTTGTCTTCCAGCATCGCGATCGACACCAAATTTCTCTTCAGTCCTGGTACATACTTCACATCGGTCAAGGTAATGCGAGCTCCATGCTCCCTCTAAAAAATAATCATGCCTACACCTAAGACACTATACTTTTCATCATTATCGATCGCTATGAGTATCTGGAGATATTTCTCCTCCAAAGTACTGAACAAACTCTTGTCATCGGTCATGCAGAAAGAAGCTCCACTATCAAGAAACCAACCACTTCCCACCATGGATGAAACCGTGCATGCGAATAGTGTGAAATCCAACTCGAACTATGAGGCCAGTGCCTCACCTTCTGACCCTTCCATGGATCCCTTCTTGGATTTCCTTAGCAGACAATTTGTAGCAAAATGGCCCACCACACGATAACAAAAGCATCGCACTTTCGATTTGTCAAGCTTCTTCCCGCCATGGGAAGAACTAGATTCGCAATGGGAAACCTTCTCCTTCCCATTCTTTGCCTTACTCATTAAGGCACAGTTTTCTTCATCCTCTATGGATGAAGAACCATCTCTGGTGCTTCTTCTTATTTCCTCTTGCATCAAATCTGACCAAAGTCGTTCCAATCTGGCAGTTTCTCTCTTCCATTAACCGAGTCTTGGTAGCTATGCCAGCTCTTAGGAAGACCAAGGAGTGCAAGACTCACCATGTCATCATCCATTGTCGTGATCCCTACACTTCCAAGCTCATCCCTGCATGTGGTGAGCTTGTTCAGATATGTAGAGATCATGTCGCCCTTTTCACACTTGATCTTTCGAAGCTTATCTTTCAGCTCCAGCTTCCTCTGATCACTGCTATTCTGATATAGATCTTTCAATGTTTTCCACATTGAAAATGGTGTCTCCTTCCCATGGAGACTCGAGACTATGTGATCTCGAACTCCCTCCAGAAGGATTCTCCTTGCTCTAGCCACACATTTCTTCCATTCAGCCAATTCAGCAGCACCAGTCGGCTTGGGGACTTCTTGATCAACGATGTCCTTTAGATCGTTATCCTCTAGTACTGCTTCCTTGTGATCCTTCTAGGATATATAATTCAAACTTCCATCAAGGGCATATTCGAGTCTTAAACCATTTAACGCCATAGGTGAAATTGAGATGTGATAAGAACTCGATTTATATATTCAGGAATCACAAACTTCAAACTTCTCCTTCTTGTATATTGTTCTTCCTTGATCACCTTTGCTCTGATACCATGTAGAACTTTTTCTACAAAATAGCTAGCTCTGATAAACTCAGCTCTGATACCATGTAGAAATTCCCACTGTAGATCACCTGATAATGCAATATACTAAAGCACAATAGAAGATCTACTTCTACAACCAATTATGCAGAAGCTTAATCGAATTGAGTAAGATCAATTGAACACATATAACTAATAAGAAGAAATCAATCACACATAGCATAGAAGATATAACCAGGGGAAAGCCTCAACCTAAAACCCCAACTTTTTATTATCATACAAGTGGAAATATAGCCAGTATTACAAAAAGAATCAGCTCAAAAGCTATCCTGCTCTCTCTGCAATACCTTTGCTTCTCATAGACAGTCAAAGGCCTCTCTCAAACCTTATCCTCTACCCTCCAAGCCTCCTATTTATTTGCGCAATTTTCCTTGGGGTCCAGTGCAGCCACTTGTGTGAATTGGCCTCTTCACACACTCACTAACCTCTGATCTAACTACGCAATCCTGAAGGAGATAAATCCTTCTCCATGGATGAGCTTCCTTTATAGGAAAAAAATTCATCCAACTATAATACACTATCCCTTCTTTGATCTCAATTGGGTCTTTCTCTGAACTGACATGCATGAGTTATTTATGGGAGAATATTTAGTTATCTGAAGTGCAGCAGTTACATGCATGCAAGCATTAACTAACTAAACTCACATTAATTTAAACAAATTGTTTAAATCAAATATAAATGGACTTGACTCAGTTAACTGAGCCAACTAATTACAACTCAAATTAGAACTCATCCTTATCTCTTTAACTGATGGATAAATTCCTCAATTAATGGAGAAACTGTTGCATGTCC
>APFE030323288.1:5828-25470 GCA_000404065.3 Pinus taeda
TATTTTTAAAATCCTCAAGTAATCATAACATAAATCTAGGTCTAAAGAAATACAACCTAAACAATTTCAATTGGAAGACATGAAGAGCTCCATGTGTCAATGTATTTAATTGTTTTGATTTTAAACTTAACATGTTTTTATCCTTAATCATTTTATATTTTTTTATGTAAAAATTGTCAATAAAAATGAATAAATTAAATGAAAACAACGAACTATATTAAATTTATAATATTATTATTTTATACACACATTTAGATCTATATTACTCAAATTAAAATTAGTCAAATAATGTTTTAAAATTTATGATTTCCTTATGTTTTTATTATTTTAAAATATATATTGCAAACTTAAGTGAGGAGTAAAATGTCTATATATACTTCGTACTTGTGCATGCTAAGGACAGTATTGAGTGAAACAGTCAAATTTTACAGGTTGAGAGAGATTGGTAACCACAAATACCATTACATCCATTACAAATATATTAATTATAACTTACAACTATTACAACTACGTTAATTATGACCGAGGGAATCATGTTTATTAACTCTTTAGTGAATTTTATAAAATATACATTCTCAACAATGTAAATTTCACATTTTGAGTTAACCTTATTCATTAAAAAAATATAATATTTTAAGTACATTGATATATTTTTCTATTTTATAAACTTTATTATTTAAATTAAAATTTATTAAAATTATATAAAATTATAACATTGAAAATTTAAATCATATTACAAACTAATTTTTAAGTTACCAAATTACAAATATAAGAATATTAGAATTTCAAGTGCAAGTGGGATAGAATGATTTTCGTATTTATACACCAAAACAATAGAAATGGAATGAGAAAATAATTAATCCACACTATTGTTAATTACTTATTCAATTGTAATTAGTAATTAAATTTAGTTTTTTTTAACTATCAAATACTTACAATTTTAAAGTTTACATATCATTATTGATATTTACATAAATTTTAAATTTTCTAGATTTAAGGCTCGATCGATATTTATGGCCCGATCAAGCCATCGTTGTTTCCACCCAAGTGCGCCCTTTCTCGCCAAAAAGTGTAGTCGAGCTCCATGCTTTCACCCATTAGATGAATTCATTTCTGTGTAGATGTTGATTCCTAATTCTATTTCATTGCTTGTGTTAGATGCATTAATTTCATTAAAGATGTTAATGTATAATCTTGTTTGAATTAGTTTGCATTAGATGCATTGATTTTAGTGTAGGTGTTGATTCCTAATCCTATTTGATTGCTAGCACCAAATGTGTTGATTTTAGTGTAGATGTTGATTTTTAATTTTATTTGATTGCTTGGCATTAGATGCATTGATTTCAATGAATATGTTGATTTCTAATTTGATGTAACTAGATGCATGGTACACATTAATTTAAAGGTAATTAGTTTAACATTGTGCATTGGTTTCAGTGTAAGAAAGAAAAAATGATTAACAATGTGCATTATGATTAAGCTTTTTTTAGATAACCTCAAACAAAATAAAATCGAATAAAACTTATATTTGTAACTTTGACATCTCCGCAACTTTTAAAATTGAATAGAACTTATTTCAATCATATTTGAATTTTTTTAATTGAATAAAACTTATTGCAATCATAAGGAAATGATTGAAATACTTGGATAACTACTTGTAAATTTAGGAAAGTTGGTAAAATTATATCAAATTATACAAATGTTGTCATATATTGTTTTTTGAAATATATATTAAATTTCAATGTGATTGACTTATATCATGTTATTACTAATCTCTTGTAGGTGATCTCAAAAGAAATAATATGGAATAAAACATATTTTTGTTTATATGACATCTTTTAAAATTAAATAAAACTTATTTAAATCCTATTTGTGTTTTCAATTGAACCTTGAGATAAGAAATTCGCTGAAATACTTAAAAAAGTTGTCCATGAAATGGAATATTGGTGGGTCACAAAAATGTTTTTATATTATATATAATATGGATGACTTTATAGTTCAATTAATTTACTTTTAAAATTGAATTGTAATAACATGCATGTTGATTGCACTAAAAGACACTTTCTGCAAGTCAACATGAAGCATGATTGTAATTATTTCCACGTTTAATATTAAATTGATACATGATATATTTTAGTTCATTTTAAGTATCAAAATGACTTGCATCAAACTTAAGATTGTACTTATTTTCTTAGTCTATGAATTTGGAAATCAAAACAATTATATTTTGCAATAAAAGTTATAGTATATAGAAAAAAATAGCGAAATAATTTTAACGGTTCCATAAACTTCAAAAATTAATAAACATACACAAACAAGATTAATACAAATCCATAAACAGAAATAGTGAATATATCAATAAACTATCCATACGAAAATATATACAATTAAAAATATCACATGAACATCTATAAATTGAGATAATAAGCATCCATAAACTAAGATAATGTTCATGTATATCCATAAACTATCCTTGTATGAAAATATACAAAGTTTTTATCACATGTAAATGAGACCTATGAAATGATCTTGAAACTATACAAACTATCCAGTCTAGGTACCATAAGAACTCCTATGTGAGTTATGTTGCACAAAGTAAGTGTCCATAAGCTGGTATTAGAATATAACACATTCAAATTCAAACTAATTAGATCATTGTTTGTACAAAATACACAATATGGAAATAAATGATTTTGAACCACATTTTTAATTACATATACATGAATCTACTAACCTCAATTGAGTCCAAATGAAAGTCAGATAGGATGGGAGACTGATGAATCTAGGTTTGGTGCTCCCTTGTTCGTGGCTCAATGATTGGGGCCTGCATCGGTGGACCCACATAATCAATTCCTCTAAACCTAGCATCCCACTCATGCATCTACATAACAACGACATCAACAACACTCTGCATATGGGCTTGTGAACATAAAGGCAAGGGAAAATTATAATTAGTCTACAAATTAATTAGGACATAAATGTAACTTAAAAGAAAAAAATGTTGAAATATTAGGAATAATTTTTTTTTACCTCAACTGCTAGTCCATGTGGTTGTATATAGTGACTCCTCCATACTAGTGTTATGAGGTGGAGGTGGAGGTGGAGGAGAATCCATGGAAACATTCTCTAGTGGAGGATGGCATGGCTGATCAACTACTCCCTCGAATGACCTCATAAGCTCATAGTGACTCAACTGCTAGTCCATGTGGTTGTACATAGTGACTCTCCTCCATACTGGTGTTATGAGGTGGAGGTGGAGGTGGAGGAGAATCCATGGAAACATTCTCTAGTGGAGGATGGCATGACTGATCAACTACTCCCTCGAATGGCCTCATAAGCTCATTAAGAAAAAGAACCCTGTGGTTGTAGCATTAAAGAAACAACTGAAACTACAAGCATCTGAAGATCCAATGGCCAAATAAATCGAGGAGACAGAGACTCAAAAGTCAGATATGATGAAACTCATCATAGAATAGAATTTGCAAATAAAATAAATGGAGGAGAAAATGGAGAAATTGGTTAAGGAAAAGGAGGAAGCTATCAAGAACATTGAAATATTGTATACTATATTGTGCTCGGGCAGACTCATTGTTCAGGGAGTTGCCCCTCCCTTTATACTGTGCAATTGTGTTCTTCATGTATAATTGCCGATGATAATGAATGTGTATGGGTGTTCATTGGTATAAAGGAAACATACTAACACTTGATTGCGAAAAACAAACTAAGTAGGACATATGGTTAGGCGTAGTCCATGAACATAAGTATTGGTGAAAAGAAAGTGTTCGGTGGTGCTGCACCTCGCCAAGTATAGTTGGAAGACTATTGTAGGCCTAGGGGCATGACAATTGGTATCAAAGAAGGGTTGCTCATGACGAAGTGCAGGTGATATTGAAGTTGATTCAGGGTTGAAGAAGCTTGACAGTTGATGACAGTGGAAGCAGGTACTTACAGGTGAATGAAGCTGGTTTCACATACAAGTGGAACAAGGGCTAGTTCATGATTGCAGGGAACTTGGTGAAGCTGGTGAATGGTGAAACAGGTTTAGCAGAAGTGAAGCTTAGTGCTTGGGCCAAGCTGAATGACAAGGCATGGCAGGTTTGGAAGAATGCGAAAGGAAGCTCTTGCTTACCTTATATAGGTTGAAGCGGATGAAAGAAGAGAATCCCCGAATTCGAAAGGAACTTGAAGTCTTGGAAGGGAATGTTGAAGACGAACTCCTTCAACTTGGTTGAACAATGGAGCAGGTTGAAGTTGCAGATTGTGCTGACAAGGAAGAGGAAGCAGTGATGATTGAGGATGTTGCAGATATGACAACAATGGAGGATGAGCTTGAGATTGATCAAGTTGGACCAGGATCATGCAGTTTGTAGACATGGATGAATGAGGATACTCAGATGGAGGAGCCTCATGATGATGAAGTAAGTATTGATACTTTTGTTTCACTTAAGCATTTGGTAGATGAACCATATGCAGGGAAGGGCAAAATCGATTTGTCGAGGCAAGGGAGCATCTTACCATGGATGTCTATGATGAGACCTTGCATGGAGAAGCAAGGATTTTTTACTATTGCAGGACTTGTTGGGGTTCTTTGTGACCTTGTGGTAGAAGGTACAAAGGCCCGTGACAAGGGAGGAACATGATGATCGTTGTGGAGAATTGGGTCATGCTTTAGCCACATGGAGGATTGGTTAAGTGCCTGGCATGACTCATGGAAAGATTGAAGGAGGGCACACACTTGAGGTATGATGATACTTGGGTGGACTTCTCATGGCGAGACTAAGAGCAAGTCTTGGTGGAACCTTAAGTGGGGGAGCTATGATGGAGAGACTCATGTGATGATGATATGGTTAGGTGACTGAGTTCACTAAACCGAAGATTGCAGACTTGGATGAGGATGACCGATTGTTGTGATGGGTCTACTTGGTTGGACTACATGGGCAACTTAGTCATGGACATAAGGTTGGAGACATGGAGCATGGAAGTGTTATGCAGGGACATTATGCAGGAGCACTTGTAGAGGTGTCACTTATGGGCATCTAATGAGGAGTGCCAAGGCAGGGATGTTGTGCAGGTGGATTTGCTAATGTGACATGGAGGTGTTTTACTTATGAGCCGATGGAGAGGTTGTCCACTCTTGTACAACAAGGCCATGGACTTGGTTGGAGTTGTGAGTAGACTATGGAGCATTCCTACTACATGGAGAGCTGAGGCATCTTGCAGAGACCTTTGGGCCGAGACTTGTATGCTTGTTGGGATGTTGGTTAGAGATGATTCATGGAGCTCATGATGACACGAGGTTGTGACTTTTGGGGACTTCATATATGGTGGACTTGGAGGATATGATGCATTGAGGAGCTGAAGTCATGGGTGTGGCTTGAAAGAGTGACTTGATGTGGAGGATCGATATGAGACAGTTTGGAGTGATGGAGTTACAACGATGATGATGCCTCGGTAACACTTGGGCATGGGTTGAGCTGAGACTTAACCACATTTGACACATGCGAGCTGATTGATCTATGATCATGGGCAACACATGGATAGATGAGACAGGTGTATACTTGTTTCTATGGCAGACTTGAGGGATGTCACATACAAATATGATGGAGGGTTGCTTCATGGACCTGGATGTGGCACATCGAGAGTCAAAGTTTGATGAGATGGTCTCTTCATATTGAGGAGATGGATGTTTTGCAGATGGATGTCATTGGGATGGAAGCGGCTGATTTCATGCAGCACATTGGTACCAAACATCATGGACAGCATGTTGCAAAAAGATGGAGACTACTTCATGGACCTGAGCATGGCTTACTTATATGGAGATGGATTCTTGATCCAGTTAAGGATGTGACGGGATGTTCAGAGAAACAACTGATGATGGCATGAGGATGTGCATTCTCATGGTTTGAGCATGACAGTTGGACTGATCACCCAACTAGTTCAAACATGGGGTTGCGAAGTGTACAAAGATGTGTTAGCATTATGTTGGAGTATCATGGCAGCAGCTCACACGAGGATGACACATGATGAGGTCGACACGAGATATTGCAGAAAGCAGGTAGCTTGGATGGAAGGGCCAACCTTCCACGATGGGGAGCAACATGTGGAGATTGTGATAGGGTGGTTGATGATCATGGATTTAGATGATTTCCGATGTATGACATACTGATGGGGTGTATACCTTGGTATGGTGATCTTGGTGACATATGGTTGTCGGGATGAGATATTGTCCAGGACGACAATGATTTCAAGTGGGGGAGGATGTAAGGACTTGCAATCCTTGACACAACCACTGGTGAGATGTGCGACTCGACTTGGCAAACAAGCGAGTTGGAAAGCTTGAATGAAGGAAGCTACGACCAAAGTGCACGAGGAGACAGGTGTAATGCACATGAGAGGTGAAGCGAAGGTGTTTATAGCGTGGGAAGCATGTGAACTAACCCAAGGGCCGACCCAACATAGTATGGTGACTTGGGCATAGATTGTTGGCCGACCAACAATAAACAAAGGTGAACGAGTATGGAGGGGCGTTCAAACGCATGGAGGACGAGTCAGCTTGGGTAGCGCGACTCACCCTTCCACCCATATATATACACACGATGCGTGGAGGCATTGGATCATCATGCGAACACTCTTCATTCGAACATCAAGTAAAAGGTGCCAGGAAGTGTTAGGAGGCGAATGGGGTGCAAGTCTATGCGCCTACTCATGGGCAGGCTACAAGGCGAACACACAAACGACTTGGGTGTCGGGTGAAAGGAGCGGGCATGGGCAAGGAGCGCCCACCGTTCAGACGAAGTCGTGGGTAAGCCTAAGATGAGGGCGCCCAGTGGGCAAAAGAAAATGACACGGGTGTAGCTTGGTTGAGAGCGCCTGATGTTCGGTTGGTGAATGCGGGTGACTCGCAAGTGAAGGCGCCGGTTGTTTGGTGAGCGAGTGGCGACTCAGGTGAGGTCGCCTGCCCATCGTGCAAAAGTAAATGGGTGACCCAGGTGAGGTCGCTTGCCCGTCAGGCATGGGTGAACCGGTGACTTGGGTGAGGTCGCCCGCCCGTTGTGTAAGGTGAACGAAGTTCGGTTGAGGAGTGTGGTTGGCAGTCCGTGTGAGGGCGCGCCCGCCCAACTCAGGTAAGGAACTTGATTGGGACACGAAGGTGTGGCCTTGATGTAAAATTGGCTAAGTATGAAACTTGGTGTTTCAAAATATACTTGTAAAGCTTTGTAACATTGAAAGATTGTATAATATATTGTATTCGAGCAGACTCATTGTTCAGGGAGTTGCCCCTCCCTTTATACTGTGCAATTATGTTCTTCAGGTATAATTGCTGATGATAATGAATGTTAGGATCCCCAGGGTGGAAATTACTGATTCTATAGAGGTGTGGTAATTCTTCCAACAATTACTCAACCTAAATGGAGGCAAAGGGATGAACTCGAACAACCATGTACAAGTTTTGTTAATGTGCAATCAGAATAGGGGTTGCGCCTTCAAAGATCGGTATGTGGAGCTCACAGGTTATGCCTTCAAAGATCAGTGTGTGAAGCTCATGCTACAAACATTACGTGTTGTGATGTACTCTATGGATGCAATTTTAGTTTCAGTGTAGCAAGTCTGCCTTCTTTAATATGGAAATCTAGAAGAATATCAATACCAGTAGCGTTGTACAAAATTCAGACTAGGTGCGGAATGTTTGTCCTTCCACATCTTGGGGGAGAATATCAGTTAGAGTAGCCAGCGAACAACTTCCAAACCAAGATCCACATTTTGGCAGAGAATATCAATTAGAGTTTCTAAGAGACAACTTCCAAAACATGAACCTTCCAAATGCACATATCACAGGTTCACAGTGAAAACAAGCAAATTAATTTTTAACTTTAATGTATTGAAAGTAATTTCCTTCACTGAAGTTCAGAAGATGTTTTAGATTTCTTCAAATGAAAGTAATGTTTATAAACATTAATCGTAACACCTTCTAAACAAATATCAAATCTAGAAAAGAAGAAACCTGTGAATTAAGTAAATAGAAGAAACTTTAGGTTTCAGTGTAAGTGCATGCTGAAATTCAGAACTAAGCTTATTACAAAGCCATAGAGAAGTCGTGAAGATGCTATTAAAAATGCTCAGCTGCTACCCAGACCATGCCAGAAATATACAAATAGAAGATAAATATACATAAAGATACAAATATCTAGTAACCGTTACATTTCATAAATATCCTAGATATAGGCCCTTCCGTAGTAGAATAAAAAATAGAATTCTTGGCTAGGAAATTTCTCACTGAAGCAACTGAGGTTGTATATAGAGTATTCATCTCTCCTTTGATTGACATTAAGGAAATGTCATTTGAGAAGTTGAAAAACATCCTTGATAAGTGTCCACCCTCAACTCATGATGTCATTATTCAGCCAGGCATGTAAGATAAATGGCATAAAAGTATTTTTAAAAGCATGAAGTCATGGCTTCCATTAGTAGAGTGTCACCATTATAGTGGCCAATTCCATGTCTTGGCATGTTTCTCAATGACTTTAAACATTAGAGAGACTAAAGAATAATTTCGATTAGTGGGGTTGACTCTACTACTCTAGTTGGACCAGTACTTTGGTGTCTTTATTAGTGTTTCATGAGGCTCTCTCTATATTCATGCATCCCCTGACATGCTTCAGGAATGGTAAAACATCTACAACAAGAACGGACAACATGCTTAATTTTCATAAGGAAATGTGTACTAGCAGGAGCCTAATAGGATACTTGTTTAATTTTATATGTCAAAGACAAAAGAAAGGAAAAATATATGTATCAATCTTGCATTCATAAAGAGAAAAAGCATGTTCAAAAGGTAGTAATTGAAATTAAATACTTCATGATGCATCAGACTGGAAAGCAAAGTAGACAAATAGGCAGAAATAGATTTTGGAAGGAATGGATGAATTTGCTTGATAGTAATCCCAATATTCAAATAAAAAACAACATTTTCTAAGGAAAACGAAAGCATTGAAGGCATTTGATCCATCCATGATGATGATGGACTCTCAATAAGCAGAAAAACTGGCAATCATAGATTACATGGTTAAGAAAAAAAAATAGAAAACATTTAAAAAGTTTGCAGAAAAACTAGAAAACTGAAACCATCAAATTGAACAGTCATTCATGGATTGAGCTATATACCTGAGTTATTATTTGGATTCACTTTTTTTAGAAGTGCTTCATTTTCAAATGACCAGCCTCCTCCCAAAAATCTATTTGAATTCTTCAGCATTGTATCATGCCCCTCTTTTTCACTGATAGGTTGGTTCTCTTTTCCCTGCAATTGCTCATCTTTCTTTTTTGTGAAAAATTGTCGTCTAGTGCATTTGCTATATTAATATATTGTCAATTCTATTGGAATTAGCAAAATTGTCAATATCTTTCACAGGTCTCTTTTTGGGAAGCTAATGGAGCGACCACATTCAAGAACTTTTCTTTGATATGGAATTTCATCTAGAGAAGAGTTAGCAACGTTTAGGTTTGATGACTTAAATGGAATTACCTTTGATAGAAGCAACAAGAATTGTTGCTCCCTAACTAGGAGGAAAAGGGAGATCCCTTCTTGATCCTGCTCCCTCGATTTGCACGATTTTTTCAGGAGCATCCTTCCCACTGGGATATGATTCGACCTTTTTGATAGGGGACATTTGGTTTCCTATAGGTCCTCCTCTTGGTAGGAAATTTGATATGAGAGAAAGTAAAGATTGGATAGTTGAGGCAATGTGCTGCATAGGCAATAGTGGAATATTGTAAGTGACCGAAGACAATTCAAAACATAATGACCTTCTACGGAGGCAAACTGGTTGCCTTGTAGATGCAAAATGTTTTAGAGCACATAATTTTGAAGGGGGAAGATAACCCAAGAAATTTAGAGGGTGGGACACGTTTAGGAATTTTGTCTTTTAACGGAGAAAGGAACTTGGTGTATTTGGGGGATAAGGCATGCTTGGGAGCTTTGTTTCTCAAGGGAGAAAATATTTTGGGGAATTCAGAAGAAGTGACATCTTTCAGAATCTGTTTTCTAGAGGAGGTAAGACCTTATCGAATTTAGAAATTTTCTGACTTGTAGAAGAGCATGCGGTATTCCTAGAAGGATTGGAAGAAAGAAAAGAATTAACTCTAAGGGAATGCCAAATTGTCTTAACCAATTTTCTAATAGTCAATTTCGATGAAGGGGAAAGTTTCTTTATCTTTGGGGTATTTATGTTGAATGGAGGTTCGAGAGTATCTATCTTTTGAGGAACTCGTCCGTTTTACGTGCACAAAAGACAAGACCATCTGAATTTTGGTGTCCTAATCCCTTTAGAGAAGGCAATGATTTCCTCCTTTCCATTGAAGTATAGAACAAGCTGTGCATCTGGTCCTTTGTCAAGGTCTTGTAGAATTATATCGACAATTGCAAAATTATATCGAAAATCAGAAGGGGAGAGAGAAAAAGTTGGATTCAGAAACATGATCACCTTATTGGAACTATGATGTGTAATACGTGGTTTGTGTGCTGGTGTAATGTGGTCAACTTTTACTAGAATCTTTGGAGTAACACCTATTTGTTTTTCTATACTCTTTGTAGGAGAAGTGCAACAATGAACAGAGGCTTATGTAGCAATATTTATGTTATTGAAGGGCAATTGGCGAAGGGTTATTTTATTATGAGAACATCATTCTTGAAGGGTAAATTTTTAAACATAAAGTTTCTTGGCAGGAAGCATAAAGACCTAAAACATCAAAAAAATAATGTATGACAGGTAAAGGGAAATCCAAATTCCAACCCTAGTCATTACTCTGGGATATCAATACTACATGCCCAAGTTAATTTGTAAATAAGCTTTGTTATAATGTATGACAGGTAAAGGGAAATCCAAATTCCAACCCTAGTCATTACTATGGGATATCAATACTACATGCCCAAGTTAATTTGTAAATAAGCTTTGTTATAATATCATAGGCCATTACTATGGGATATCAATACTACATGCCCAAAAAGCTATAAGTCATTTCATTTTTTTCATAGGTGGGAAAACCTATCATAGCTTAGTTGTCAAACGAACAATGAAGACATTCATCTCTCATTGCTAGTGCGAATGCAATTGACCCATCATCCTTATTCAAGGAAAACCATGCCACCTGGTAGGCTTGGGCCATTAATGTGCTTCCTTAGGAAGACAAGCCCTTAGCCAAATAGAAGTAGTTTTAGGGCATACTCTAGGTCCTACCATAACTCATTTCATATAACACTTGTTCATATTAATTTTTTTTTAAATTAATTAATTTAATTAAAAAAATAAAATATCCAAAACAGATATCAAAACAATAAATTGATAAATGTGAAATGGAACTGAAAAAATAGATAACCCCGGACCAATTTCAAAAAAACACCGACATGACTGGTTTGACCAGTAAGGCAACCAGAGCCTTACGGCGGCAGCAAGTGACGGAACTCAAAAAAGGAACAGAACACTTGTATATTGTAATGTACCGTTTCCGACCGTGTATACCCGTGTTTGGCGCTACATCATTGTCACCCTATTACCTACCGTGAACAGTAAGTTAGGGTTGGATGACCTTTTATCACATTCGCTGAAGCGTGGGATAAGGGGCATGCGCCAATATATTATTCGGTGACATGATTGTGTGGGACCGCTGACTCAGACATTGAGGTCGGCTGCCACGTCAACATCACTGACATCATTCCTCACAAGTTAGTGTAACCTCGTGACGAGGGATGATCGATTGATATCGACTGCCATAACGTTAATGGCGCAAAGTAAAACAAAAATTACTCACGAGTGGCCAGAACTTATCCACGGGAAAAGGTTAGTTCTAAAATATGTGTATATATAGGAAGATTCTTCCGTGCGCTAGCACAAGATATCCAATGAAATTCTGTCCTGCTCACTGCTAAATACAAAATGTTAAATTCGAGAATGTGGGGATATGTATATATTCACACTCAATCACATCTAACCTTTTTTAATATTAGGAGAGGATCATTTTAAATGATGGATAATATTAGAAAATTTGTGGGTGAGTGTTTATGTTTCAGAGCTGATAATTTTATATATGTTAAATTAATTTAGGTAAATGTTAATTAGTTGTTTTTCCAAGGCTGGAAGGGTTATTAGCGTGAGTGGACACATGGTTGCTGATGTAGCATGAGTGGACACATAGTGGCTGATGTTGGACATGATTTTTTTCAGTTGTGTCGTTATCATTGCTCTATGCCAACATAGGGAGCCAATTTCATCAATAGAAATGGTATTTTGTGTGTTTTTGATGTTGTGAAAATGGATTTGTTTATATGACTTTTTAGTTCGTTACTCCAGGGTTACTCTACTCTCTCATGTTCATGTTCTATTTGTTTTATGCTCTAGTTCATAGCCGGTTTTCATACACCATTATGGCTCCACATCCAGTTCAGTAGAGATGGCCTCCTATTCATCGTAGGTGCGCTGGAGTTGTCGAAGGAACTTGTATAGTCCTTTCACTACACTATTTCTTCTATTGCCCACAAGAAATTGAAGTTGTTGGAATGTGAGGTCAAATCAAAGGAAGGTTTCCTCTCCAATTGGGTACTCCAAGTTGAAATTGAAGAGTTCATACCAGATACAAGTTCAAGCAACACTTCTAACATATTTTTTTCAAAATGTTGGAATTGTACTTGCATATGAAGATGAAGATGTTGGTAGGACATGTGTTTGTGTGGTTGGAATTAGAACATTGGGAGCTTTGTGTTCATTTAGATAAGTTGGAGAAGCAAAAGACAAATGCTCCATGCCATATGCAAATGGCTAGCTAAGAAGAATGGGAGATTTTCGCCTTAGAGGCATTGGTTGGTTTTTGAGACCATCCCATCTATATCCCTGTGGATGTGCCTTCATGCTTAATTCCTCTAATGTTGTCATTCTAGGTTTTGTATGTGTTTTACAATATTTATCTTCTTGGTTTTCGTGGGTTCATTAATTTTGAAATTTGGGTGATTTTGATTTCCATTTCAGCAAAATCATCCCTTTCCAACAATTTATATATGTCAATTAATCACTTTGACATGTTTTGTCTAGCATGTGGTCCTATGGACATACTTCGAAGGCTTTTTCAAAATTTTTATTTAGTTTCTTTCATTCAATTCTCTATCCAAGATAGGCATCCTCATCAATATGTATTAAATATTTAGAAATAAATCAATTTACTCTCTATCTAATTTATGTAATAAGTTGGATTTTTAATAAATATTTTAACTCACTCTTATAGAACCAATAAAATGTTAAAAGCTTCATCTTTTATTTGATATTCGTTTTATATAGTGGAAAATTTTAAAATAAAATGTTTAAAATTATTTTCATTAATAAATAATAATAATAATTATATTAATAATTTAATAGAAAAAATAGATATATAATAAATATTATTTTAAACCAAAAAAATTCATAATTATACAAATAAAATTGTGAAATGTAAAGGTTGAAATAGAGATTAACATTTTCAAAATCGTATGCATCTGGGCTAATTTTAATAGTTGTATGGTGGATTTAAAGTAAAACTTGAGACATATTAAAAGATTTTAGCTTGTGAATAAGTGGAAGATTTTTAAAACTAGTTAATCATTGATACTACAATATTGTGGCTAAACTATGGGTATTGGGATGCCTTTTAAGGGTATAATAAAAAACAAATAACTTTTTTATTTAATTTAAAGTATTTTCTTATTTTTAGTGCTTATATGATCAAGTATGCTAAAGAGATGTCTATTTGGAAATTACTGCATCTAAGCCTACACATCTATATTCATTATATGAAAAATATGGTATTATGTATGGATTAAATGAATATGAACCTCCTACATCAACATTGTCCCAATAAATCCATATGACTTGGACAAAGAAATGTGAGATACCTTTATGCTCTAAATGTTTTCTTATTATTCAATTCTGTAATTGTGTTACTTATTAATAGGGGTTTGAGGAAAGCCGATAGTTTTGAACAAAAGTAGTATTTTCTAAAACCCTTTATTTTATAGATTTTGATCTTAATAGTATGTTCATTAAGATAATGTCAATTTGGGTTCATCTTACTAATTTTCCATTATATTTCTAGAATTTATTAGTTTATGGGGATTTTTCAATACTTTAAACATTTATAGAAAATCAAATCTTTAGAAAGTTGTTGCATGTTTACGTACATATGTATGTATTTGTGTTGACATAAACATAAGTAAGGGTATTCCAAACAAAATTATTATGTAATGGAAAAAATAAATAAATATGAAAGGTCTCAGATTATGAGAATTTGACATTTAATTGGAGGATCTATCATGTTCTAGGACTTATTACAAGCTACTTATCAACATGTTCAAGCTCACCTACTAAGAAAAAAGGGCCAAATCAAAACCAACAAAAGAGAATTTTTTTTGGAGGAATTGAATTGAGTTTGAATATTGACATTGATCAAAATGATGCTTTCAACAACCGAGTATGGACATTGATCAAAACGAGGTAGAATGGATATCTACTATTTACATTGATCAAAATGAGGTAAATCAAACAATAAACTATTGACAATGATCAAACTGATATAAATTCTTAATCAAATGTCACAAGCATATATACAAGGTTTTTCTCATTAAGAGAGATTGTGGTATTTGAAGTCCTTATAGTTGGAATGAAAAGACATCATGAAATCAATACTTTAAATTCAATTGGTTTCTTTTAAGGATTATAATCTCTTGTGTTGTAACTTACCATATGTGTATAGCGAGTGGAAAAAAGTTAAAAAGAGAAAGAGAAAAAGAGAAAATATTAAAAATTATTTTTTAAAAAAGCAAAAGATGATATGTAAATTTATTATATAATTCTAATTTATAAGATATAGTATTGCACTTACTATTCTAGTGAATGTAGTTACTTAGTACTTATTTTGTATTCGTCATTTTGAATAAAATGAGAATATACAATTTTTATTTTATAATGAAATAAACATGTGATTAAAAAAGAAATATTAAAATTTTAAATTCATTCTAATTAATTATATTTTTTATAAAAAAAAATAATATAAATAATTATAAATATAAATCATTCTAATTATTACTATATTTTTTTAATTAATTTTAAAAATCTTTAATATAATTAATTTAATATAGTTAATACAAATATATATCATTATTTATATTTAAATAATTATAATTCATTTCTAATTACCAAAAAGAAAAATATTCACAATTTAACTAATAAAATAGTATATTGACATTTTTGATCATTGCCAATCCTATTATATAATTCATTAAAAAATAAATACTGACCATGTCACAACTGAAGATTAATAACATTTAAATAATGTTAGGCTTTAGTTTATAAAATATTAATTGTTTTATTTTTATTTAAATTTTTTAATATAATTTTTTTTAACGGTATATATTAAGAATGTCTTTATTCTTTATTAAAAACATTTAAAACTTAAACAATCTCTTTTATAAATAATGTTTAAATTTCCACATTTACAATTTTAATTTATAATTATTAAAAAATCATTTTCGTTTATTAAAATGTGGCTACGACGTGTTGTCTTTGTGCTTTCGATTGAGACTCGTTACCAGCTGTTTCGACACGAGGATCCAGCGACAAATGTCGGTCTAATTTATTATTTTATTAATATTGTGTTTGGATTAACAACATATGTCGTTCTCATTTAGTACTTAATATAAATTGTGTTGTGGATCTTTCGATACGAGGGAACTAAAAATCTGTGATGGTCTTTGCTTTAGCTCAATGCCTCAATCTTACCTAACGTTTAAGCTAATTAACACGCACTTCAAAGTCCACATTATGAAGTCAACCACTCATTTTCTAATTACCCACTCAATTCTCAATTCAAGGTTTAAAGGCACATTAATTATATCAATGTTGGTAGGGAGCAAATACCATGCTTCCTTTTATTGAAAAAAAAATATATTTCATATCAATTCTGGGTTTAAAGGCACATTAACGATATGAATGTCGGTAGGGAACAAATACCACGCTGAATAAAAAAAAATATATATTTCATATTGTACTTTCTTATAATATAGATGTTTAATCAGTGTAGATTTGAATGTAAAATTTCAAAACTTGTTTTAGAAAATTATTATGGTTAAAATTAGTCTAGATTTATTTTAATTTGGGATTTATTAAGGTTTAAGAGGAACTAAATTTCTTGAGATATAAATTTCTTTTAAAGTGAAAAGAGATTGGATCTCTCTCAATGTTTGATAGATCCTGGGTGAAGATGGATCTATGCTGATTTAATTTCCCACTTTTAATAAGTTATATTCCACGTGAATACCATGAGCTCTCATAAACTCAGAGCTCAAAAAACCAGTTGGTAACTTTGGACCAGAAGTCAAGTTTACCTTAACTTACCCAACAAAAAGTAATAATAATAATGTAGTATTTTATTATTTTAGTTTGAATTTCTTTTTATTTTAATTTGATCAAGTTCAAATGTTTATAGGACTTTACAACATCTCTATCATATTGGGCTAGAGAGCACCTCTTGACGCAATAATAACATCTATTTAGGAAAAGACTAGTAAGTATGGTTTTATTTAATGATTAAATTTGATAGTTATTTATCTCTATTTTGTTTTATTTATCCGATGTATATTAACAATTTTGAAATTTGTACATTATTTGTTTATTTAATTTTTAAAACTTGTCAAATAGAAAATTTACCCATATGTATGTGTGTGGGGGTGAACCATTGAGAAATATTGAAAATTTAATTGGAGTTTAGGATAATAGGTTGCATATTATCTTCACGACCATGTAATCAAATCATCATAATGATACCTCCTCTTATATCCTCCAACAATGTTAGTCTACTTCAAATGGCACTGAAATCATGGTTGCTAAGGATACACTCCATTAATTGAGGTATGATCAAGTTAACAAAAGTTGCTACACCTAGTTATGGAATAAATGATAGGAAAAAGTAAATATAAAATGTCATTCAAAGTGAAATTCAAAGAAAAAATCATCATAACTTGATTGTAGGAGTGTTTATCAAATTTATATTTTGGCCCTATTATTTGAAAGATCCACTATTTCCATAAATTTCTTAACATTATTCTTCATAATTCTTATCCAATGGCATGGAAAATTGTCACTATTGGTCCAATTTCAAAATACACTTGTCGTATCATCGAAACTATAGTTAAATTCCTTCAAAATAGGTCTTCTCATGAACCACTGATAGGAAAACATCATAAGTGGATTTATATTAGCACAACCACATTATCCACCTATTAATATTATTGATTGGTGTATGAAAGGTGGAAAATGACGCTAATAGGCATATTTCAAACATTATATTAATGTGGTTTTGCTAGTTGATGATTGATGTGTAAATGAACAATTAATCGATCATGGTTGACTATGAATGAGCTTATTTTCATATGGTTAAATATGATAAAGTTATGGTTGAGAAGGATGGATAATGGTCAACAAATGATTGACTATGGTGACCATGGTTTTCCATGTTAAACCAAAGTGATCTATGATCAATTATAATTGACTATGATTGACCATGTTTGCTATGGCTGATTGTGGTTGACCATGGGTGGAAATGGTTTATCATGATTTAGCTAGAATCGGCCATGTTGACCATAGTTGACCATCTTGATGATGGTTTACCATGGTTTGATCATTTTTCCCATGTTTCACTTTGGTTGACTATGGTTAAATTATGGACAAGTTATAGTTAACCATGGTTGTGATTGTTTAACTCTAGGTGACTATGGTTTATTATGGCTGACCATTGCGAACCATATTTGACAATGTTTGATCATGCAAACCAAGGTTGACCTTGGTTGACCATAGATGACTATGTTAACCATGGTTATCAATGGGTTGACCATGTCAACTGTGGTTGAGTAAGGTTGATGATGACCATGACCATATTTTTACTATATATGAACATGGTTAACCATTGCTTTTACTATATATGAACATGGTTTTTCATTGTTGACTATTGTTTATCATGGTTGATTGTGGTTGATCATGGTTGACTATTGTTGATCATAGTTTACTATGGTTGATCATGGTTGATCGTGGTTAACCATGGTTGATCATTGTTGATGGTTGACTATGATTGATCATGGTCGACATTATTGAATATGATTGATCATGGTTGACTAAGGTTTATCATAGTCAATCATGGTCAACCTTAATTGGTCATGACAAAACATGTTCAACTTTCATCAACCATTGTCAACTATGGTTGACCATTTTTAATTATGGTCACCAAGGTCAACCATAATTGACTCTAGTCACCTTAGTTAACCATAGTCAACCATGGTCATATTTGGCTAATCATATTCGTCATATTCTACCTTGGAAAACCACGGCCAACCCATTCTCAACCATGCTTAACATGGGTAAACATAGACAACCGTGGTTAGAATGGTTAAACATGGTCAACCAAGGCCAACATGGTCAAACATGGTCAACTATGGGCATTAATTATCACCATGGATAACCATTATTTATCATAGAAAACTATGGTCAACTATGGTCAAATTGGTCAAATCATGTTCACCTATGATCAATATGGTGAAAACATGTTCACCCATGGTCAAACCATGTTCATATATAGTAAAAATATGGTCATGGTTAACCAAAGTTAATGATGACTGACAATGGTTACCCTAGTCAGTATAGATGATGACTGAGAGTGATCTGGACAGAGAGTGCCAATTTTTTCATATTACAAATTTATTTTTCATGTAAAATTGATTTTTTTTATAATTTTTCAAAATTGGCGAAGTAATATTTCAATTGCATTTTGCAGACACGTGTTCAAATAAGGTTTTTTTCAAATATTTAAATAAATTAAAAAAACCAAGAGTACCCTTTTGAAGAGGAGTTGTAAACAAAGATAGTGGTATTTTTTGAAATTTTTTCATTGTGTATATTTTATGATATTGATTTTTTATTCAACCTCTTTAAAATTGTTCAAAAAAATTCAAGTGTTATGTTTAAAAGAAATAAGATGAAAAATATCAACCTCATATGCCATTGTATAAAATATTCCTTCATGAATCCAACATGATCAACTCTACTACCTAAGAACAAATTTTGCGTTAAGTCCACTAGGGCAGAAAATTGTGTTGTAGGAAATTTTGCAAAAGGGGTGTTGAAATTGTGGATTTTAGGACTTATTAACCACTCAATCAAGCGCTTAAATTTCAAATTCAAATATCTTGATTGATGGTTTGGTAAACCCTTAATTGAGCCATTTACATGGTTAACAAGGGCTTGATCGAGCTATATGGCTCAATCGAGGCTCTATAAAAAAAGAAGTGAATCCCATAATTTAGATTTTAGAATCAATAAAGATATAAAATTAAATCCATCAATAATTCAACCAATTTGATATGATATTATTTTACTAAAAACTAAAATTCAACTAGCTCTAGGTTATCAACAACATTAGAATCTTTTTATGTTATTGCACCAAGATGCACATTGTACAACCCTGTATGGGGGAAATGTGTAAGTATGTTTGCATGTGCTAAAAATATACCTTATCATATACCTTAAGTTTGCATAGATCATAAATTTACCTTCCAAAAAAGTTTTTACCACATTTTAAA
>APFE030323305.1:2485-34581 GCA_000404065.3 Pinus taeda
AGAAAATCAAACATGAAGTCTATGTGGGGACATGCAACAATTTCTCCATTGATTGAGGAATTTATCCCTTAGTTAAAGAGATAAGGATGAGTTGTAATATTGAGTTGTAATTAGTTAGCTCAATTAACTGAGTTAAGTCTAGCTAGATTAATTCCAACAGTTTGTTGAATTAATTGTGAGTTCAGTTAGTTAATGATTGCATGCATGTAACTACTACACTTCATATAACTGTATATTCTCTCATAAATAACTCATTCATGTTAGTTCAGTCAGAGACCCAGTTGAGATCAGAGGAAGGAACAATGTACTATCAGTTGGAGGATTTTTCCTATATAGGAAACTCATCCATGCAAAAGGAATTATCTCCTTTAGGTTTGTGTAGTTATTTCTGAGCCAAGTGAGTAGTGTGAGGTGAGAATTCACACAAGTGGAAGCATTGGACCCCAAGAAAAACTGGGCAAGGAAATAGGAGGTTTGGAGGGCAGAGGAGAAGGTTTGGAGAAGCCTTTGACTGTCTATGAGCAGTATCATTTGATTGCAAAGAGAGAAGGATAGCTTGTGAGCTGATTTCTTTTGTAACTTGAACAAGATTTCCACTTGTATGATAACACAGAGATTGGGGTTTTAGACTGAGGCTTTCCCCGGGTTATTTCTTCTGTGTTATGTGTGGTTGATTTCTCATTCTTAGTTATATGTGTTCTCTTGATCTTGTTCAATTTGATTCAGCTTCCGCAAGGTGTTGTAGAAGTAGATCTTGTATAATGGTAGAAGTGTCCTTAGACACATAAATTTATTAATAAAAAAAACAATTACATATTGATTTTGCAATAGTTTACACCTGAACAACAAAACACTCTTGCAATGAGCTATTTATAGGCTCAAATCTCCTAACTACCTCTAATTATGGATCACTTATTAAATAACAAGTGTCCACTTACAATAAATTTTATTCAAACAACTAGCTAACAAATCTCCTAAAATAAGGCTTAAGATACGACACATTTGTAGAGTCATATCTTGTTACAACAATATACTAATTCTAAATGTCTCCATTAAATAATTAAATATTCTAGAATAATAATTTTTAATTTAATATCTTAAATTAATAATTATTTTATTCCAACTTATGATAATATTTTATTTTTGGATCATCTAACATTCGCCCCTATGATCCAAAGATACATTACAAGGAAAATAAACTAGCTTGAGGACGTCTTTGGAAATGAGAGATCTAATATGATGATACTTGGTTTCCACATGCTTTGTCTTTGAGTGAAACACTGGGTTCTTGGCAAGTTTGATGGCTGACTAGGTGTCAATGAATAATGATGTAGCTTCTACCCGAGAAATGCCCAAGTCCTGTAAAATTCTGCGCAACCAAACAATTTCACATGCTGCTTCCCATGGTGAAATGTACTTTGCTTCTATTGAAGAAGTGGCCATTGTAGCTTTCTTACAACTCCAAGATACTACTGTTGACCCCATGTTCATTAAATAACATGATGTTGATGCTCGATCATTAATACTTCCAGTAAAGTTGGCATCTGAATATCCACCAAGTACAAATTTTTTAGTCTTTGTGTAAAGAAGACCAAAATATTTTGTTCCTTGGATATATCAAAGAAATCTTTTAGCTGCATTCCAATGGTTGTCTCATGGTTCCTGCATAAAACATGAAAGAATACTGATTGCATAAGATAGATCAGGACGAGTGTTTGTTAAATAAATTAAGTGTCCAATCAACTGTCTGTAAGTAGTGCTGTCCACCTTTCCCCCCCTTCAAATTTTGAAAGTTTCAAGTTTTGCTCCATATGGGTAAGAACGAGCTTGCAATCATGCATTCCAAATAATTGAAGAACCTTTGCTGAATACTTACTCTAAGAAATGAAAATATGATGTGGATAGTGGAAGACTTCAACTCCAAGATAGTAGTGAAGTAATCCCAAATCTGTCATCTTAAAACCTGCATGTAACTTCGTTTTTACTTGTGCAATGTGATCATCATTGTTTCCAGTAATGATCAAATCATCTACATACATAACAAGAATCACCAAATATTTCCCCTGTTGTCAAACATAAAAAGTATCATCAGATTCACTTCATTGAAAACCAACTTTCCTAAGGTATTCATCCATTTTTGCATACCAAGCTCGAGGAGCTTGTTTTAACCCATATAAAACCTTGATCAATTCGCAAACTTTATGTTCTTGCCCTTCAATTTCAAAACCTATTGGTTGTGTCATATACACTTCTTCCTATAAATCCCCATTGAGAAAAGTACTTTTCACATCCAATTGATGAACTTTCCACCCTTTTTGAGCGGCTAATGCAAGTGTTAATCGGATGGTGTTCCATTTCGCTGTAGGAGCAAAAGTTTCCTCACAGTCAATGGCTTCCTGCTGCGTAAAACCTTTAGTGACAAGTCTTGCTTTATACTTTTCAAGTTTGCCTTTTTGGTTGTACTTAATTCTGTAAATCCATTTGCATCCTATGGGTTTAACATTTTGAGGACAATCAACAAGTTTCCAAGTGTTGTTATCAATTACTACTCAATATTCTTCAATCATATCCTTTTGCTATTCCTTATGTTTTACTGCTTCTTTGCATGTGGAAGGTTCAGTAAAATCATTTGCTATCAAGGAAAAATTTCCTTCACTTCTGTGTGAGTTTCTTGTGCCTGTTTTATTCTGCTAATTAGGATTTACATCTTTCAAAAGTTGAACTACCCATTTTGGTAATTGATGCTCAGTTGTTTGAGATTCTGAAAAGTCACCATCACTGTAAAGAGGATTAATATAAACTGATGTTTGTCGATTAGTTGGAGATTCTAGAGGTGGAGAATCATTATCAGAAGAACTGCTGCTATTTGGAGATGCGAATGAACTGCTAGAAGATCCAAATGATGTTTTTGAAGTAGATGGACTAGATGAACCATCTTCAGATGAAGGAAAATCAGGTTCATACCAATTTGGTGAATTTGGCTGACTTTGTATATTTCCTTTTCTTCGACTGCCTTTAGTTTCTAACTTTTGAAGAAGACTTTAGATTTCTTCAACACTCTTACTCTCTGTTTTATCAAAAATTACATCCCTGCTCACAATAAATTTTCCATTGGTCAAAAGACGGTACCCTTTCTTCTCATCAGAATAGCCAATCATTGTGCATTTCAAAATTCTTGAGTCAAACTTAGTTGATTTTTCTTTCGGAACTAAGATGTTTAACTCGAGGTTTGAAATCAAACCAAGCTTCATAAGGTGTGATTTCGTCTAAAGGAGCAGTTGGAGATCTGTTTCTTAAATAGACAGCTGTATGAATTTCTTCTGCCCAATATGTTGGACTTAACTTTTTAAAAGTTAACATAGATCGCCATTCCTAACAAGGTGCGATTCATTCTTTCTACTACTCCACTTTTCTGAGGAGTGTAAACATTTGTAAGATGTCTTATTATGCCATTATCACTTAATAAGTTTTGAATTCATTTGAAGTGAATTCTCCTCCATTATCTGTCCTGAGAGTACCTATCTTTTCTTTGACTTCATTTTCAACAAGTTGGTGAAACATTTTAAACATTTCAAATGCTTCTGACTTTTGCTTTAAGAAATAAACCCAAATCATTCTGCTGAAATCATCAATGAATAGTAAGAAATATTTGCAGCACCAAATGAAGCTTGTAGTGGTCCGCAAACATCACTGTGAACTAGTTGTAGCTGCCTGTTTGCGCGCCATGAACATGTTGGAAAGCTTTCTCGACTTTGTTTTCCATAAATGCAAGCTTCACATTTTTCATTTTCCTTTTTGAAAGTGGGAAGTCTTTTAACCATCCCTTGTTTATGAAATTGAGAAAGACTATCAAAATGTAAATGTCCATATCTTACATGCCATAATCTTATAGGTGAAATTCTTGTAGTCACTACCCCTGCAAAATCAGAATGCCTTAGAATCACTATCCCTTTCATCCTTAACAGTTTTCCATCTTCATAACCTGTTATCACAATTTTCAAGCTTTGTTTGACTGAATTAATCTTAACTAGGCCATCTTCCATAATGACTTGATGTCCTGCTTGTCAAATCGTGACTAAAGACACCAAATTTTTCTTAAAGGTTGGTACATACCATACATTTGAAATCATTTTTTCTCCAATGCTAGGGAGAAAAAATTTAACTTCTCCTTTTCCATAAGGAGTATGTTTTGTATCATCTGCAAGAAAAATGGAATTAAGTTGGCAATCTTGAAAATTCCAAAAAAAATCACATCGACAAGTCATGTGCTGAGTTGCCCCTGAATCCAAGATCTAGGCATCTTCATAAGCACTTATAAGATGGGATGGAAGTTGTAATGCCGGCGAGGAAGTAAAAACATATTCTACATTATCATCATCTTGATCATTTGCAAATTCTACTGAGTGCTGATGAAACTTAGGAATTTAATTAAGAGAAGTTCGACAATCTTCAGCATAATTTCCAACTTTGTTACATCTGCGACACACAGTTTGACTTAAGTATCTTCCTCTTCCTGAAGATTGTCCTTTGCCTCTGCTTTGACTTCTATTTTTAGGTTGTCCTCTACCTTGATTATTATTTCCTTGTCCTTGAAAATAGCCTCTTCCTTGATTGTTTCCTCTACCTTGAAAATTACTCCTGCCTAAACTGTTGCCTCTACTAAAGTTGTTTCCTCTGTCTTGGCTTCGACCTCAACTTTGTACATTATGTGCTTCTTGATTCTGATTGAAATTCCCTCTACCTCTCTTTCTAGAATTGTCAGTTGATGATTTATTAGTGTTGGCCTCTATGAAAAAGACATCTTCACCATCTTTCTTTTTCTTCCCAAAGGTTTTATCATGTTGGGTCAACATTTCGCAGAGCTCATCAAAATTTAGTTTCTATAACTTTCTGGTTAATTGTAGAGTCTCCAAAAAATATGTGTAGGAAGAAGGAAGTCCAGTAATTAAATTGTGACCATAAAACTATCATCTACTGCTGCAAACCCACCATTAATGATTTCCTACCTAATATTCTTAAGTCTTGAGATATATTCAAGAACATCACCTCCTTTAGTCAATTTTTGTTGCAACAATTTTAATTGTAGATCAACTTTCTTTGATTTAGGCTGAGTATCAAAGAAGTCTTTAAAAGTTCTCAAAGTAGACCATGCATCTATAGCATTTTCTATATGGACATACATTTCATCATTGACAAAAGATTTAATGAAATCTAATGCTTTGACATTCTTAACTTCCCATTTTGCTAGTGCAGCTGCATACATGGTTTTATTTGGCTTAATATCACCATCACATATACCTTGCCATGATTCATTATAAATGAGAGTGCTTTCGATGAGTCATTGCCATGTTTTATAAGATTTTGTACCTTCAAGTTTGTCAGAATCAAAAAACAAATTAATCAACTTTGACATTGTAGTGTTGAAGCTTCGCACCAAGAATCAGGCTCAAAGATAAAATATCAAGACGGACAATACAACACGCAACACACTATGCAAAAACGATCTATCAGGGCTTGGCCTTGACCCTTGTATAGTCGTTGAAATAGGAGAAAAATGACTGAGCTTTGCACTTGGCTCTAGTCAATTTCTCAAAAATTTACAAGGTAACTTTCGAAATTTGACTTTTACAATGCTCATGCAAATCCTGGTAAAAAAAAATTAACCCCCCCAAAGTAAAATTACTTTGAGTTACAATGCCACACTTATCTCTCCAAAAATAAATTACAAATAAAATCCCCTGAATACTCAAAAAACAAAATTACAGATGACCTTATTTCTCCACAAATATTACAAAATCCTTATTACTCCAATAATAAAAAATTACATAAAATTATATACATGTGGAGCAAAAATTCGTTGTAGCCATACTAAAAAATCCACAATTGTTGGCACAAAAAAGAGGCCCTTCGAGAGGCTGGCAACCGATTTCATCGTGATCCCTTTTCTTAATTTCTTGAGCCAATCGCAATGTAATTTATAAAATCGAATAGTAGCGCCAAGGTTCAGTTTAGCAGAGAGCCTAACAATCTTTACAACTTGCACTCATACAGTTATTCAGGTCTGGCGAATGACAAGACTGTTTCTATTACACATGTTGGCGAAGATCTGGCAGTTGTGCTTGCAACAACAAAGACAAAGAAGTTGAACAAGCTTGCAGATTCTGTCCATAGATCATTTTTGAAGAAAGAGTTCCGCAAAATGGCCAAGGCTGTCTTAAACCAAGTTGACGAGAACTATTATCGGTGTGACCTAAAGAAAGTAGCTCTTGTGGGGCTTAGTGCTGTGCATAAAAGGCTGCGTGTGGCAAAAGCTGGTGGAGAGAAAAAATAGAAGGGAAAAATGGCTATTCAATTTTTATATTATCAGACTATCAGTAAAGGGTTATTTTAGTCCCTCTAACTTTCCTTGCTCGGGTAAGGGAACCATGAACCTTAATCATAGCAATTTCAATGGTTGAATACAAACTCAATCATAGAGCCTGACGGTAACAAGACAACTACCTAGAGTGTATACCCTGTTTCTGATTATATATATCATTGTGCTTTGATTGGTAACGCTATTGCAGATTCAACACAAATTTATGATGCGGGAGCTACTGGCGCAACAAAACACAATGTTTTAGCCGCAGATAGAGTTATAAGATTCTTGGGAAATAACCAGCCCATGTTCGATTCTCGATTATGTCTAGGCGCTTCCCAGCGTAAGTGAATTTTGTGTATTCAGCCCCAAGGGACATCATATGGAATTTCTATGATTGCAGGTGTTGTGTTGTGAGAAAGAAACATCTAGAGGCCAAAATCCACTGAAAAATAGCAAAATCTCGTGTCCACTACTGAAACCAATTAACACATCACACAAAACAATAAAAAAAAAGAAAGAGTGGCAAGTGCAACTTTAACGAACATCGTTTGATTCGTCATTCCTGTAATTATTGTAGCAAGGATCGTGGAAACTCCTCCTTATGATGTGTTATTCCAACGACTGCGATTTTGCGAATTGTCAACAGTACTACATTCCATTTATCCAAATCGATACAGGATAGATTGGTGTGGCAAATGCTTCATTTTGATGAAAACCTCAAATAATCTAATTCTTTATTTATAAAAATATGGAATTAGACTAAAATATAAACTGGACAATTTTCATACCCATCATTTGTTGATCAATTCAATAGAGTTTTCCAAAAACTTGTAGAGCTGGAATCTCCTCCTCACATCAGCTGCAACATTACTGGAGCTCTGATACCACATTAATGGTAGAAGTGTCCTCAGACACGTAATTTTATTAATCAGAAAAAACAATTACATATCGATTTTGCAAGAGTTTACACCCGAACAACAAAACACTCTTGCAATGAGCTATTTGTAAGCTCAAATCTCCTAACTACCTCTAATTATGGATCTCTTATTAAATAACAAGTGTCCACTTACAATAAATGCTATTCAAACAACTAGCTAACAAATCTCCTAAAATAGAGCCTAAGATACGACACATTTGTAGAGTCATATCTTGTTACAACAATATACTAATTCTGAATGTCTCCATTAAATAATTAAATATTCTAGAATAATAATTATTAATTTAATATCTTAAATTAATAATTATTTTATTCCAACTTTATAACCTATGATAATATTTTATTTTTGGATCATCTAACATTGTATTGTGTTTTAATATATTGCATAATCTGTTGATCTACAGTGGGAATTTCTACAGAACATGATCCTTCCAAGACATGCTATAGATTAGCATATCATAAAAAATACTAACACAAATTTTCTAAGGAAGGGTTTGAAAATGGAATTCATCAAACCTTGAAATGTAGAAGGTGCATTGGTAAGGCGAAAAGGCATGACCACAAATTGCTAATGACCCTCATGAGTTCTAATGTTAGTATATTCTGGCACATAGGAAATATTTAAGTATAACTTGGTCTAGTGTAGAGTTAGGCAAACCCTGTTTCTTTACTATGTACATTTGTAACCCACAATTTGACGATCATGATATGTTCTAGACATGAATTGATCCGACGATTCATTCTCTCCTCGGTATTACTAACACTTGATCCATGTCTTAACAATCGATTGGTCCATGATCTCTATTTAAAGAGCATGGAGGGTCATTTGTAGGGTGACCTTTCATGAGAGAGGCTTATGTAAATTTTCATTCTTTTATTAATAAATTGCCTGAAGTGGTCGTGTTGGCTCAGGCCATGGACTATTTCCCTCTTTGAGGGTTTTAACCACATCAATGATACTCGTGTATTGATCCGTGATCTGTTTGTGAGCGGTGTCCTTTGGTGTTCTATTTGAGGAACTTACCTTGTAAATTCCTACATGGTATTAGAGTTGTTTGAGGGCTGCATTTGTTGGTGATCCAAGTCCGAAGGCAGTACAACTGCATCTAACTGTCGTGTCCTAGATCAACTATTTCTGACCACTTTTAGGCTCAGAGGACTTCTCTATTGTGTTAGGAGCATTTTTTCTAGTGAGGAACCCCTTTCGTTTCACTTGAAAAGGTTTCCAGTAGCTCTAGTTATGTCATTTTTAAGATCTGGAGGTATACAATATTTATTTGCAGTTTTAGTTATTCATCTCTTTGTTTATTTCGATTTATTTAGATCTCTATTTTTTAATTACCAGATCTATACCTTTCATTTTTGTGTATGCTCTTTTCCCTGCGACTCTGTGCGATCTAGGAAAATCAGAAATAGAAAGGAAGGATTTTTCTCATGTGTATACTCTTTTCCGTCGGGCCTTACTGTGATCTCAAAAAATTAGAAACATTGAGGAAAACATTTAGGTTCTGGGGAAAGCTAACTTCAAGCCATAAGGTTTGGTTTTTTTGTATGTCCGTGTTGGGTTGTGTGTTTTTTTGTTTTGTAGGAAAAACCAACTTTTCAAGTAAGCACGCACCCCAAAGCTTCAGTGACTAAAAAAAAAAATGTTCCTCTTTTCTAAAAATGACTAACCTTTTAAACTATCTCACTTGGACCAAAGTTACTTTATGAGAATAGAGGTCTTGGGTTCAAGTTTTTCTTTTTGTTGAGTTACTTTTTCAAAAATCACATGTAACTTATGTTTTAAAGTTACTTTATGTAAAAGTGGTCTCACCCATTATAAAAAGTGAGTCACTTATAATTCTAAAGTCCCTTTATCTTTTATTTAAGTTACAATTTAGTGAGTAGCTCATAAAGTACCATTGTAAAAGTGACTTTCACTTATTTATAAATGTGGGTCACATAAAATATTTTTTTAAGTGATCTAATTAGATAAAGTTTAGAAAGGGGGGTGGGGTTTTTTTTTAAATATAACATTATCATTCACTTCTGCACATTCACGCACTTCATCGGCATATTCAACAAATTTTCTTCGAAAGGCCATAACTTCTTCATCCAGAAGCTGTTTTCAGAGTCTTTTTTTTTAAGTGGACTAATTTTTCGAGATATTTCCATTGGAATGCTTATTTTCAGAATCTACAACTTCAATTTTTGTTAAAATGGAAAGTCCATGGCAAGTTATTCTTGACAACACCAACTACTTCCAATGGTGGTTGTACATTGTGGATTTACTTAGAACTAAAGGTTTTTACAGAATAGCTTCAGGCAAAGAAACTAAACCCAAAGATGAAGATAAGACAACCAAATGGGAAAATAGGCAAGATCAAGCATGAGGGTCAATAGGGATGTCTATTTCTCTAGACCTTAGATTCCATATCGCGGAACTTGATACCCCTAATGGAGCAATGAAACGGCTCACTAAGGTTTTTGGAATTAAAAATTAAATTAAATCCATCAACTCGAAAATGAGTTGCTTACATTGGACCCCAATAATTTTTCTTCCATTGAATATTTATTGTCTAAGTTCAAGACCCTTAGACTTCTCTTGGAAAGTGTTAAGGTTAAGAAAGAAGATGGTAGCCTTATCTATTCCATTCTTACTAAGTTGGGACCAACCTACTTTGTGTTTGTTTCCACCTTCCATTCTACTAGAGAAACCTTCATTTCTCAAGGACAAGACTACAAGTCCCCCTCTTTTGATGCATTTTGTGTTTCTTTAATAAGAGAACAAGAAAAACTTTTACATCTTGGCCTTCTTAATCTTGGAAACTCTTCTAAGAAAGCCTCATCTTCCAAGCAACAACCAAATTCAAAGAATCCTAAGAAATATCCTAAAAATAATGGTCCTAAACCAAACAAGGGTCCTAAGAAATTTCAGTCTCAAATTGAAAAATCCATTCAAAAAAATGATAAGACAAATAAAAACAAAGGGAAGAAGACTGATAGACATTGCAAAATCGAGATGGCCACTTAGAATCCAAATGCTTTAAGAAGATGGAAGCCTTGGAAGAAGCAATGAAGAAGCATACCATCCATTTGGAGCACTCTTCAACTTCAAATTCATCTTCAGGAATTGCATTTTCTGCATGTGGTTGTCAAGCATCTTGGTTTGGTTATGCGGTTATATGTATCTTCTTCTTCTCATTCTCATGAGTGGCTCATTGATTTTGGAGCTTAATATCACATGGCCAAAAACAAAGCGATGTTTTCTTCTTTAAATGATTGTAACACCAAAAATATATATGTTGGTGACAATAAATCTCTTAGTTTTGTAGGGACTCGAACTATTCATCTAGACAATGGTCAATTTAATGATGTATTATGTGTTCCAACCTTATCCTGCAACCTTCTACCTGTATATCAGATAACTCATTCAAGTGAAGGTAACATTGTTGAATTTTCACCTCATGGTGTTGTAATTAAGGACCTAAGGGATCCTAGACAGATTTTAGCTACTGGCATTGTTGATGATTCTACAAGGTTGTATAAGTTTAACACCTTTGGCTCATCAACTCTTCCCTCTGTATTTTTTGCTCATAATTATGAAGTGAGCAAACTTTGGCATGAGTGATACGGTGACAGGTCTTCCTATGGTATCTTGCAGAGATGGTGTTTGTTCTAGATGTGTGCTCGGAAAACATCATCACGATAGTGTTGAAAAGTGTACCTCTTGGCATGCCTCAACCCCTTTACAACTTGTGCATAGTGATTTATGTGGTCCACTTCTAGTTGTTTCATTCTTTGGCTACATGTATTTCTTAACTTTGATTGATGATTTCTCTAGACGCACTTGGGTATACTTCTTAAAACTCAAGAGTGAAGTATTTAACATGTTCTTGGCCTCTAAGGCCTTTGTTGAGAAACAATCTGGACACCAAATTCTTAAGCTAAGATATGATAATGACTGAGAATATGTTAACAACAAATTCATACTTTTGCACTGAGAATGGAATTCAAATGCAACATATTGTTCCATATACTCCACAACAAAATGGTGTCGCTAAAAGAAAGAATCACACCTTAAAGGAAATGGCCAATTGTATGCTTCAATCTAAAGGACTTAGTCTTAATTTTTGGGTAGAAGCAATTAACTATGGAAATTACATAATAAATCTCACTCCTACTAAGGTTTTAAAGAATATCACTCCAGACGAAGCATGGAGCTCAATTAAACTAGATGTAAGTCACTTTCATGTTTTGGGAAGTGAAACATGGACCCATATTCTAGATGAGAAACATAAAGCCTTAGAACCTAAGAGTGAAAAAATGTATTTTTGCTGGATATCCTGAAGATGTCAAGGGATATAGACTTATTCCACTTAAGTCCAAAAATGTTATCATTAGAAGAGATGTAATGTTTGCTGAAAATATATCGGCCTACAAGCCTATTTCAATGGATGTGCCACCTCTCTATATCCCTTCTACTTTTGAAAATATTCCTTCTTTAGATGATGATAGTGAGGATGACAATCCTCCCCCACCTTCCTAGGATCCTCCTTCAGCTCCTTAGCTTCCAAAATGGGTTTTTGCTACTCGGGATGAAACAGGTGTTCTTGCAAGTGATCCTACAGATTAGCGACGTACACATTCTTAGTTCAATATAGTTCTTTACTGGTTCAAGCTTCAACGAATTATGATCCTAACACATATGCATAAGCTTCAGGTCATCCAAATTGGGACGCAGCTATGAATGAAGAATATTTTTCATTATTGGAACATGATACATGGGATCTTGTTCCTCTTCCAAAGGGACGAAAACTTGTTAGATGCAAATGGGTTTACAGAACCAAGTATAGACCAAATGGAAAAGTTGATAAACATAAAGCTCCTCTTGCTTCTAAGGGTTTTTTACAGGTTGAAGGCATTGACTATACTGAAACCTTCTCCCTTGTTGCCAAAATGAGCTCTATCCACCTTGTTCTTTCCCTTGTTGTATCTTTCAAATGGGAAGTCCATCAGATGGATGTTGAATATGCCTTCTTGCATGGGGACTTGCATGAAGAAATCTATATGGATGAACCTCCTGGATTTATAAAAATATAATCTAGCCTTGTATGTCGGCTTAAGAAATCCCTTTATAGTCTCAAGCAAGCCCGTCGGGCTTGGTATGCCAAAATGGATAGCTTTCTCTTAGATACTATCTTTTCTAGGTGTCATTCTGACAATACTATGTACACCGAGAAATTGGGTAAGTCTCTTATCATTCTTGTTCATTATGTTAATGATATTATCCTTACTGGTAGTGATCCTAAGCTTATAAACCATGTGAAGTCCAACCTTAAAAATCACTTTGAAATGACAGACTTAGGAAACTTGCATTATTTTCTTAGTCTTCAATTCTTGCAATCTAAGGAAGGTATTTCCCTTTCCCAGTCCAAGTATGCCTGTGATCTTCTACGCCACTTTCACATGGAAGACTATAAGCTAGCCCCTTCTCCCTTTCAGTTTGGAGCCAAAATTTCATTCACTTGTACTTCCCCTGAAGTTGATGCTACCTTATGTCGCTAGATTGTCGGAAAACTTTTGTATCTAACCCATACTTGTCCTGATCTTTCTTTTTTTGTTGGTCTTATTGCTCAGTTTATGCAAAACCCACATGAAATTCATTGGAAAGCAGCTAAAAGAATACTTCGTTATGTTCAAGGTACAATTTAGTTTGGGATTCATTACAGTGCACAAGCATCTCCTCTATTGGTTGGTTTCACTGATTTCTCTTATTATTAAAATACCTAAAGTGGCCATGTTGGCTTAGGCCGTGGACTGCTTCCATCTTTGAGGGTTTTAACCACGTCAAGGATACTGGTGTATTGATCTATGATGTGTTTTTGAGTGGTGTCATTTGGTGTTCTATCTAAGGAACTTACCTTGTAAATTCCTACATCTAAATGTTATTTTTGGAATGTCTTCACTCTTCATTCTGATTTGATGATATCCTGAACGAAGATCCAACTTGGTGAAGTAAATTGCTCCATGCAATTCATCCAATAATTCATCAATGACAGGAATGGGAAGTTTATCTTTAATAGTGAGCTTGTTGAGCTCCCTATAATCTAGACACATGTCCCATGATCCATATTTCTTGTGCACCAATACTATTGGAGCAGAGAAAGAACTTTGACTAGGTTGAATTATACCAACCTCTAGCATTTCTGTAACCATACGTTCTATTTCACTTTTTTGAGCATAGGGATATCTGTAAGGCCTGATGTTTGGAGGAACACTTCCTGGAATAAAATGAATAGCATGATCATGATCATGAATAGGTGGGAGGCCTTTGGGAGTCTCAAATATCTTGTAATGATTGTCCAAGACTTTTTGGAGATCTGGGTAAATAGATGATTTCAATGTGGAAACTTTTAGTGAACATAATTGTGCAATTACACATCGTTGTTATTTCTTTAGATGCTTTGTCATTCCATTAGAGTTGATTATCTTTCCTAGTTTCTCTGCGATACCCCTTAATTCATCTTTCTTTCCTTTTGAACAAAATTTCATGAAAAATTCCGGAAAATTAAAAGCTATTGTACCCAAGGATTGTAGCCATCAGACTCCTAATACAACATCAGCACCACCCATTGGAATGGAAAGAATTGGGCTCTTCAATACATATTCTCCCATGGATAACTTGATATTATGGCACCTTCCAAAGAAATTTATGGTTCTCCCACTTGCAACCATCACTTGACACTCTAGTGCTAGATATAGGAAGCAATTCAATTCCTTGGCTATATTACAATAAATAAAATTATGGGTACTACCCAAATCAATTAACACTATTACCTTTTTATTCCTGATTTGTCCTTCTATCTTGATAGTTTGAGGAGTGGTAATTCCAGCCAATGCATTCCAAGATATTGTCAGATTCATTTCTTCTTTCTCTAGGGTTTTTTCTTGGTGTATATCCCCTTCTTTTTATGTTTCTTGTTCCTTTTCTTCCTCCTCTTCATAATCTATGTAAAATAATTTACTCTCAACACACTTATGACCTTTATTTTATTTCCTATCACAACTGTAATAAAGCCCATTTGCTCTTTTTTCTTCCAATTGTTGTGGTGTCAACCTTGTAGGTTGTGGAAGGCTAGGAGAAGAAACACTTCCATCTTTATAGTTGTGAGTGGTAGGCTTTCTTGTTTCCATAATTCATTTTTCTTGCCAACCTGAATGCCTTCTCGGATGAATTAGGTTCCCAAAGGCAAACATCATGTTAGATGTTATCATTTTGAAGTCCCTATGAACAAATCAATCCTATGCTCCTTTGGAATATATTTTACCATTATATTCAATTTTTGGAAGTCCTCAATGTGCTCCATCGTTGAACCCTTTTGTTTGAGATTTATCAATTGGCTAAAAGAGGTCTTGCTTTTTGTATCCTCATAATGTGCTATCAATTCTTCCGTAAAAATTGCCTAAGTGACAATTTGTTTACAAGATCAAATCCATTGATACCATACAAATTGATTTGGATTTGGTTCCAAATATAAAGTTGCAATACGTACCTTTTGTGTTTTTTGTACATTATGGAGATCGAAATATTGCTCCATCTGTAGTATCCATGTTATGAGATCCATTCCATCAAACTTTCTCATATCGATCTTTGGAACATTGTGGGTCTTCAATCCAATGTTAGAGTCTATGAAATCATGATTAACAATTCTTTTATTCTCATCATGAGTTTGCTTTACTACCCTTTCCCCAATAGCAACTTTGTTAAATCTATCTTCAAATATTCCATTTTAGCTTCCACATCATCCATCTTAGCTTCCATGTCTTTCTTTAAACCATCCATTTTAGCTTCCACATCATTCATCTTAGCTTCCATGTTTTTCTTTAAACCATCCATGTTATCTTCCATGCCTTTCCTTAAAACATCCATCTTATATTTTGTTACTTTTTGTGAGAGTAAATTTTGTTACAATTGGTCTCGTAATTTTGATATATCATGTTGCATTTCTTTTTCTTCTTCATGAGTCATGCTAGATATTTCAAGTTTCTTACTAGGTGTTTCCATTTTATTTCTTCAGGGAATCAATTAATGATAATTATGCTTCACTATGCCCTTTGAATTCCTTCAAACTAATTTTTCCAACCAAACTTATGCATAATTAAAAAAAAACTACACAATTTTTTTCACTTTCTAGGAGCTTGATATTGAATCTGATGTATCTTTGAAATGTCAAATCTCCAAGGTCTAAAATTGTGCATTATGGTATCACTCTGAGTCCTCTTTCCAATGCCACCAGTCTGATCGAAATTGGATTCTCCAAGAAATAGTTATGCCAAATATCCCAAGATGGCCTAATTATACACTTTTTCAGTAGAGCGAAATTGTATGAAGTTCCATGTGTCACTATTTCAACCTTCAGGCCCTAAAACAATGCACAGAAAGCTACAGTCTGTCCTCTTTTTCTAACTTCTTACGAAATTCAATATGATACACAGAGAGAAAGTTATGACGATTTTCCCAAGGTCACCTATTTGGGATGTAATTCAACAGCATGAAAAAACCCTAACCTTATATCGTATCTCCAAAAATAAAAGATTTGAAATTTGGAGCCGAGGATCATCGAGATTTTGGCTCAAATGGGTTTTTTTTAGCTTCTAAAATGTCGCAAATTTCTTTTATAGCAAAAATGAAACAATGACCTGTTTGGAGCAACGAAACCCTAGAATCCAAAGCTCTGATACCAAATGTTATGAAAATAGCTCACAAAAAGATAGAAAAGAAAGATCAATGACTTAGAAATTAGCCTCTTCGAGGGGGAATCTTCCTTTACATTACACAAATGAACAATTCTTGTATGATACAAATGACAAAACCTCCTTTCTATATGTAGGAGTCTAAGGGGTCAAAATATAATCAAAGCCGACATAACAATAATAATATACGGGCACCACAATAACAATAGTGGGCTTCTATGGGGCACACTAATAACAATATGGGGACAATAGGGGCACAATAATAACAATAAGGGCTACAATGACAATAGAAATGGAGGAATCACTAGTATTATAGGGACCTAACAGCAATGTATCCTAGCTAGAATTTGATTTTTCTATATGGTTTTCTAGAAACATGAAAGAATTGACGATAAAGAAATTTTGATGCACTATTGCACAAGTTGTAATTATGTGGAATACATATGCACTAGTTTATAAATCAATTTTATCTCATGTGCTGGGACCATTAAGGAATAGAATATAACTTTTATACACCTTGCATATGGTTTCAACAATGTTAAGTGCAATTTGTGTACTTGGTTCAAAATCAATTTTATATGTGGTTTAAATTATATAAAGAATAATGAATATATCACTGGTGTAAAATCAAAATTTTAGAAGGCATAATTCCAAGAGAAGTAAAAGAATTACATTGAGAAAAGAAGAATGTGATTATACTCTCAAATCTTATGGCTCTTCTTAAACAAAATTGGTTTCATCTATCTATTTTGACTTCCTCTAGCCATGTCCAATTCCATTCTTTTTCACACAATATTTTTTAATATTATTGAACGTATTGTTTTGCAATAATTTAAAAGTGATATGAGTTGTTGGATGCATTTTTATTAATAGTTAATTCTGGAGTATGTCTTATGTTTTTAATAATAAGTACATAAATGAGTTTCTTCGGTAGGGGATCAACTAGGCAAGATTGTGGTAGAGGTCGTGATAGAGGCAATAGGCCTTGTAATTTGTCGGAAAATGGGAGAAGTAAAAAGATAAGATTTTTTGTGCATTTCAATGCAGATTATGAGGAATTTCACCTACTTGCTACCACCAGCCATTTGTTCCTTGGGTCACCTAACGTGTCTTTCCATCCCTCAATTTTTCTTGAGAGACCTCATTCTTCTTTGCAATCACATTCTAATGTGCAATATATTCCTGAACATAACCAAGATAATGATGGATGGAATCCCATTCCTAATCCACTTCCTAAAGAAAATAAAGGATGGGGTAGAATAGTTCCCAACATTGTTAACCACCACACTCTTATGATAGGTATTTTGAATTATATTCTTCAGGAGCATTAAACCCTAGGAAACCTATTAATACCCCAAACCATAAGAATTTGGCCCTAGTTAGGTATTTTCAGCCTATTGTTGAATATGATGTTCATCATACTATGTTCATGCTGCTACTAATCTTGTTGCTCACCACTTTACTAGTGATGTTGATCATATTCGTGATGATCATTTAACTGATTAAATTACTAATCAATCTACCCATGAATTCTCAAGAGTGCATGATATTGATGAATCCCTCAACTAAGAAAATGTTAGTCTTGGCCATACCTCTACAACTGCACAAAAAAAAAATGAAAAGGTAAGTAAAGGGAAGAGAGTTCACGCACAAACATTTCATTTGGGTCTTTTGAAAGCTGACCAACACCTTAAGCATAAGATCTCTTTCCTAATATTCCTCATAACTCAAAACAATTTGCTTATAGATTTCTTATATTTCATTGGAAGTCATTTGATGAAAATTTAAGTTTATTTTTTAGTTATATCTATTATTGTTTGATGAATATGGCGGCACTTTTTTCAAACCAGATAATAGATAGGAAGAACTAATATTGTTGCACTTGCTTTTGATACATATATTTTTGATGTGAAAATGATGTCAATCATTTGATGATTTTCCTATTTTTAAGTAATGGATGTGTGGGAGTCACAAGGTGATGGGTCATGCACTATGGTATTTAAAATACATTTTGAAATTTAGAATAAAAATGCTAAAATGGAAAGTGGATCCTCCCTACCTAATAAGTCATGTAGTCATCAATCTACTTTTTAGAAATTTCTATTTTTTTTTAATTTTTGATTTTCCTTCTTGGCTTGGGATAATTATTGAGAAAAGATGAGTGATAGGGTTGTGTAAAAAATTAGAAAAAGAAGAATGAGTTTTGGGAATCATTTTAACAACTCACAATTCCCTTACTAGTCCCTGCTCAACCTGATTTTCATCCTAATTTTAATATTCAATTTAGTATTACTTCTGGCTTATTTGATACTATACTAGATATTCCTAAGACTAGGGAAGATATTGAAAAACCTTGGGTTTCAATATCTCATGATATTAATTTAGCTGATGCTCAAGAAAGAGAAAGACAAGATCGATATATGAATTAAAATATCATTTTGGGCAAGTAAATACATAATTCCCCTCGTTAGTCTAGAAGACTTAGAAGTGAATCTCCCGAATTTAATTCCTTATCTGAAGTTAGAATAAATAAGGATGATATTTAGCTAATTAAGGGGAAACTTCAAGGGTCTCTTTCTATTTCTAAACTTGTTTCAGCATCTCCTATCTTGAATATCCCATTGATTCATAGCACAATGTCAATTCAACTCCCAAACCCACCTCTTTTGGGAAGTGTATATAACAATTATAATCGTGTTATTTGAACCACTAATCCAAATAAGGTTATCAAGAAATATGGTCTATTCCAATTTGAAGAATATTGTGATCTAACTCATTGGCATGTGCCATCTCCTCTTGATATAACACCCATTGTTTCTCCACTACCTAAATTCAAATATTATCTGCCCAAGTTATCTCGTAATGGTACAAGCACAATTGCTGATCATCTAAATGATTTTTTGGAATGCATGTAATAATATAGGAGAAAACAAAGATGATGTGTATGTGGTTGTTTGTTAATATTCTTGAAGGAAGAGCGTCAACTAAATTTTTTAATTTGCCTCCTAGATCCTTCTCAACATGGGCTGAGTTATGTTATTGGTTTAAATATACTTTTGGACAACAACAAAGTCTTGTTGGTTGTTTAAAAGAGTATAAAAACATTGTTTACCAACCTAATGAGTCAAGAAAGCCCTTAATCTCAGGTTCACTAAATTGTATAATACGATTCTCGAAATCATAAGGCCCGATAGCAAAGCTGACCTATGTTGAGCTCCAAAACTTCCTTTCACTTAGAAACTTTTCTCATCATTCCTTCTTTGTTTTTCCATGAAAAATGCATCCTTATCATCAAAAACCATTATACATTGCTCAAGGAATATATTTCAGTGATTTACATGTTATACTTTTATGTTTTCTATTTGAATAAGTTTTTGTATTTTAGCTATGAAATGCAGCCACATTCTGCAGCTAATCAGTTGTTTCGTAGCTACTTTCACACTTTTGCAGGTTCCAGGTGTCAAGAGGGGAAAATAACTACATGGGTGGCTTGGAAAACATCAGGGCATGGATCGTATCCTATTCATCTAGCTTAGATCAACAAGGAAGACTCTGGTCAAAAGGAAGTCAAACATAGAAGCCTAAGTCAAACAGGACTCTATTCTGTACATGTTTCTCAATGATGGGATCCAAAGAAGTTTCATGAGGTCACACACTTCATCTACCACCTGCGCAAACTAAATCCAATAGCCATTACCATAGTTTTATGTTTCCAAGAAACCAAGGACAAGAATTCTGCATAATTGCCTGCCTACATGTTTTGTTGTAGATTATTTTTCTCCTTAAAATAGTTGTATAATTTCTCTATAAATACCTGTGTGAAGAACATAGAACAAGTTCAATTTTGCTCATGTGTTAAGTTCAAATTTCTGCGTTGTAGTTTGAAGAACTCATTCTCAGGTTTTTAATATAAAGATTGTGCTTTGTGGATACCTGAAAGCGTTGTTGGAGTGTTGATTAAGTGCATATAACCTGAGACCTTTGTAGAGGGCCCCTACGCTAGTTAAGGTTACATTTTATTTTTGTTCTCTTTCATAGTTAAACTGTAAATTCACCATGTTTTTTCCATGATGTTTATAACCATTTTCTAACTTTGTTCATAATGTAGTTTTTGTCACCTTCTTACTAACTCAAAATAATTTTATTTCAGCACAAAACAGCTCTTTTGTTTCACTACTTTCTAGTTTCTTATCAGTAGCCTTAAGTTGAGTTCAGTAGTATAGAGTAATTCATTTCATTTTCTATTCATTAGTCTTCAGATTTTGAATTAAACTGATCAATGCCATTTTATTATTAGTTTAGTAACTCATGTTGTAAGTGATTTTTTCTAAAATCCCTTTCAGTTGATGGTTCATCTTAAAACTAAGTGGTGAAATATTTCATTTATGAATGAGTCTTTCTCTGAATTTTTATGTTTACTTTCTCTTAGAACAATGAAGTATGGAATCCCTCAAAATGTTATCAGAAGGAGGTTGTTCTCCCAAAATTGTGTAGCAGAGTGACAAAACACTTCATTTAGTTTCCATAATAGATTAGATGCCATTTCACTTTGTCTGCGCTTTTGGATTGAGTCTTTTTCTTAGAAAAATGAAGTATGAAGTATGGAATCCCTCAAAATGTTATTAAAAGGAGGTTTTTCTCCCAAAATTGTGTAGCAGAGTGACAAAACACTTCATTTAGTTTCCATAATAGATTAGTTTCCATTTCACTTTTTCTGTGCTTTTGTATTGAGTCTTTTTCTTAGAACAATGAAGTATGGAGTTCCTCAAAATGTTATCAAAAGGAGTTTTTTCTCCCAAAATTGTGTATTAGAGTGACAAAGCACTTCATTTAGCTATTATGGTAGACTAGTTGCAATTTCATTTTCAGTCATAGTTTTTCATTTAGTTTTATTGCAATTCCATTTTCAGTTGTTCATTAAGTTTTGATTCCGGAATAGATTAGACAATAGTTGTAATTTTATTTTCAATATTTCATTTTAGTTTTTGTTTTCATTATAGATAGCTTAAATCTCATTTTCAGTTTTAATATCTCATTTAAGCTTTGGTTTTGTAATTGATTAGATAGTATTTTCAATTTCACTCTTAAGTCCTTTTAGTTCATGTTTTGGAAACAATCATAATAGCAAGAATAGAAGCTCTATTTTTTACTTTTCTTGACTAAAAGATTTACTTCCAAATCTGGCCTAAAGCACTCTTATTCCTCATTTCATTAGTAGAAGTAGATTTAAGGTCTTGCTAAATACATTGTACATCATTAAGGATTAAAGGATTAAAAACCCCCAAACAATTTAAAACTCAAAAACATTGAAGTAGGAAGGGCCATCTAGCACATATAGTGCATTACACTTCATCACTTTACGATACCCAGATTGATAATTTATGTAGAGAAATTTAGGAAACTAAATTGACCAAAAATTTTGGCGCCGTTGTCGGGGAAGTGTAAGTAGGTAGCCTTATCTCTTACATTAAAAAAAGAAGAAGTAAAAAAACAAAACAAAACAACAAAATAAAACAATGACATGCATAGAGAAAGAGATTCTAGGGGTAGATTTATAGCTAGGGGCAGAAGTTCAATTCCCATAACTCCACCTACTCCACCAAGAGTTAGAAAGGACACACCTCCATCCCAGACTCATACTTCTAGCCACAGGATTCCTGGAATTGAAGGTGCAGGAACTCAATCAGAAGATTCTCCTACATCATCCACCAAAACAATCATAGGAGAGAAGACCTTTTTCACCTCCACAAGGGAGCCTATTGTAGTTGAAGAACTAGGAATACTCGGTGAGGAAGAAAAAGTAGGAACTCCATATCATAGTCCATTGATAGAAGAACTAGAGGAAGAGGGAACAACCTTGCAGGTTGAGCCTATATTGACTCTGAAGAAACTATAATGGCAGAAGAAGAACAAGATGGAGAATTCTTGCTGTTTGGAGGAGGGGGTAGAGGGAGAGGTAGAGGAAATAATGGAGGAGGTAGAGGTAATAATGGAGGAGGCAGAGGAAATAGGGAAGTAGATAACTCATTTGGATTCCCTATAGTGGATGAGGAAACACATAGCATAATGAAAAACATTTCACCATCTGTCCTCCCAAACTTTTATGGGTTAAGAAGTGAGGAACCTGAAACATTTTTGTTTGAGCTTGAAGTCTTATGCAGAACCTATGACTACTTAGAAGACTCTCAAAAACTCAAATTGTTTCCCTCAACACTAAAAGAGGCTGCTTTGAAATGGTTCATGGGGTTAGTCACTCAATCCATTAGAACATGGAATGACATGAAACAGGCATTCTTGGATAGATACTTGGATTGTTGTATGCCTACTAATCATAGAGATGAGGTGTTCAAAATGATACAAAAGGAGGATGAAAACGTAGAGGATTTGCTTGGGAGATTCAACTATAATTTTAAAAGAGCAAAAATGAACTATTTAGATGAAGAAACTTTGAAAGCTCTTTTGTTAAAGGCCATTAGAGATGAATGGATAGATATCCTTAACATGATGGGGAAGGGAGATATCTCTCAACTTCCATTGAGTGACATAGCAGAACTATGTGTTCATCTCTCAAGACGGAAATCTAAAACCGAGAAAGGGCCGAGAGATCCTTCTCTTGTTAGAGCAAATAGATCTGTAAATGGATTTGTAAGTAGGGCAGCAATTGGCAATATGCTTGATGAGTTTAAAACTTACATTTTAGGGAGCCTTAGTGAGCAACTAGACACCCTTAAAATTCAAAACAAGTAGAACACAGAGGCTAATGCTTTAGCCATCTTTTGTCCAAAATGTAGAAAGAAACATGCTCCAAGGGAATGCCCTTTAGATGCAAAAAATGTAGAAACTTGTATTATTTGTTCAGAAAGTCATGAGACCAAGGGTTGTCCCTCAATCCCAGGTCTTAAGGCTATCTTTCAAGAGGAAACAGTCCCAAATCCTACAGAACCTCTTTGTTTTGTTGCAAGAAGACCTTGGTAGGGGCCACAAAATCAAGGATTTAACAATCCAATGTATCTTCAGCCCCCACAAAACTAGAACTCTTGGTAGCAACCTTGGCCTCAACCTCAATCTCAATATCAATCTCAACCATGGGCACAAGGGGGTACAAACTCCTTATGGGATATTTGCTTAATATTATCAATATCCTCCACCTTATCAGAGTTATCCTCCCCCACAAAATCGACAGCAAAATCAACAACCACAACTTCAAAATTAGAACCATAAACTTTCATTACCATTTCCACAACCACCTTCACAACAAAGTCAAAATCCTCAACTCTTACTTCCATTTCAACAAAAACCAAATCAGTTACCTTCCTGACCATTACCAAACCCCAATAATAAAAACCCTCAGAATGCTTACATGGTAGAAGGACAACAATTTCCAACTTACATGATTACTCCTCTAGATCTTAATGATGTTCAACTTAGATCTGGTAGGATATTAGAAAAGGAAAAACCTTCTATAGTCATTCAAGAACAAGACACTTCTAGGGAGGATTTTCTGAAAGTCAATAAAAGTTTTGAGGGAACATCCCTCCAAAACTAAAACATTGAAAAAGAAAAACAAAAAGAATTAATAAACACAACTCCTATCATTGAGCAACCAGCATCTACTTCTACACCTCCTTTTCCTGAGAGATTACAAATTGATAGAGGGGTAGAAAAACAGATCTTGTTGCCCAATTATGATTTTCTAGATGAATTGAAGAATGTTTGTATCAAAAATCCTTTGTTACAAGCCATTAGAGAAATTCCAATTCTAGCCAAGACAATAAAGGAGTTGAGCATCAAAAGACCAAGAAGAAAACCAAGAGAAACAAAAATAATTCACCTGGTAGGAAAGATAGTAGACATCATGATGGGAAAGACTGCCATGCAGAAATACGTGGATTCAGGAAGTCCAATTGTCAAGACACATATAAATGGGATTGAAATTCCAAACACATTTATTGACTTAGGGGAAGCAATAAACATTATGAGTAGACAAACCATGGAGCAGCTTAAACTTCCTAATCTTCTTTACACACCTACCTTGCTACAACTTGCAGATAGATCAATAATCAAACTAGATGGTGTGCTAGAAGACATTTCAGTATCCTTAGATTCTTGGGAATATCCTGTTGATTTCATGATTTTAACTCTGAAGAATAATCTAGGAGGACACACACTCATATTAGGAAGACCTTGGCTGGCCACAGCTGATGCTTTTATTAGTTGTAGATCTGGTGACATGTATATTTCTACGGGTAATTCAACACAAAAATTTACTTTGTATCCTCTAGCAAAAGCAATCATAGAAATAGATGACAAGGAATGGATTGATGAAGAAGATGATATTCAACCTCTCTTTACTACGTCAAAAATTAGTGAAGATAGTCAAATTTTGAACACATTGGAAAATTTTGAAACATCTTCAGAATATGATCATGCACAATTCCAGGAAAAATCAAATGTTGAATACTTGTCATCTAGGCAGATGTCTCTCTATTCTATGGAAGATTTTGGTTGCTCTACAATTGAAATTTTTCTAGGTAGGACAATGAACATAAACAAAAACTTGGACTACTGCATAATTATAGTAACAGTAAGTTGTAGCAAGGTAGGTGTGTAAAGAATTATACTGTGACTAAAAAAGAATTCTTAGTTGTTGTTCATGCAATTAACAAGTTCAGACACTATATAATAGGCTATGAAACCTTTTTTCATACAGATCACTCTGGAATTAGATATTTGATGAATAAACCTATTACTAATGGTAGAGTTACAAGATGGCTTTTAATTTTGCAAGAATTCAACATTACTGTGCTAGATAGACCCGGAAAAAAAACACAGTTGCTGATTTATTGTCCAGGATACAAAATATCAAAGAAGACTCTTCGGTTGAAGATAAGTTTCGTGATGAATATCTCTTTGCAGTAACTACTCAAACTCCTTGCTTTGCAAATGTTGCTAACTACTTGTTTATAGGGAAGTTATCTTCACATTTTTTTCCTAGAGAGAGAAAGATTATTCAAGATAGTGCACGATATTCGTGGATCACTAATGAATTATATAAAATAGGGCTAGATCTTATGATCAGAAGGTGTGTCAGGGAAGATGAAATGCCTCATATTCTCAAAGCATGTCATGATGAGCCGTGTGGTGGACACTTTTCTAACAAGAGGACAACCTATAAAATCCTTTCTTTAGGATATTATTGGCCATCCATCTTCAAAGATGCTAAAGAATATGTCAGAAGGTGCGGCAGCTACCAAAAGGTAGGGAAACCTGCTCCCTCAAATGAAATGCCATTACAACCTCAGGTACTTATCTAACCCTTCGAAAAATGGGCTTTAGACTTTATTGGACCTATTAATCCTCCATCCAAGCAAATATATATATATATATATATATATATATATATATATTATATATATATATTGGTATGCACTAATTATGTCACCAAATGGGTAGAAGCCAAAGCATTACTTTTTTCTAACGAAAAATCTGTAGTTAGTTTTCTTTTTGAGGATATTTTTACTTGCTTTGGTGTTCCAAGAGAAATTGTGATAGATCAGGGATCTCAATTCACATCCAACATGATGGAGAGGATTATGGAGGAGTACAAGATCAAGCATAATAAATCCACTCCCTATCATCCACAAGCAAATGGTCAAGTGGAGTCTACAAATAAAGTGATTGATGGAATCCTCACCAAGGCTGTACATCTACATAGAAGAGATTAGGCAGAAAGGCTTCCTAAACCCTTATGGGCCTATAGAACTACATGGAGGAATACAACAGGACATACACTCTAGGAACTTGTTTATGGGAAGCAAGTCATGATCCCCATAAAGTTCCAAGTCAAAACTTTCAAGATGGAAATCTGGTTGGGGATGGATTTGTTAGAAGCTCAGAAGCATAGACTGGAGCAATTGAATGAACTTGATGAAATCAGAAAAGAGGTCGTTCAAAGGACTGGCCTAGTCCAACAATAGAGGGCTAAATCACATGAAAAATACATCAAGGACAAGAAGTTTCAAGAGGGAGATTGGGCACTGTTATTTGATTCAAAATTTAAAGATTTTCAAGGTAAGTTTCAAACTCATTGGCTTGGGCCATATGAGCTTGAAAATTTTTTCAATAATGGAGTAGTAAGGATCAGAACAATAGATGAAAGTCAAACTCCTCTCCTTGTGAATGGTCATAGATTGAAAATTTATCAAAAACCAATCTCAAAGGAGGATTTCATCAAGATGAAGCTGGTGAAGAAGAATATTTCCTCTCCACCAACTTAGTCTTTATTTTTCCTGTCTAAATAAATAAATAAATTGTATAAGTTTGAAAGCCAATCACTGATGGCATGCTTATACAGAAATACAGGGTGAAAATTAAAGCTTCTAACACCCTATATTTTCCATTTTTTTTTTTTTTTTTTTTTTTTTTTTTTTTTTTTTCTGAAAAAAAAATGGTGACTGAGTTTGCATTATGCAAAATTCATGGTTTTATCTCATTTGACTCTGTTTAACTTTTGCAAGTTTCACTTCACTCCACTACCATATTCCACCAATAAATTTTTCCTCTCTAGCATTTCTTCCATCTCCATTTTTCATTTATCATCGTGTCATATTTTCACTCATACAACCATTTCCATTCCATTCATTCATAAGCCATATTTTGTTCTCTAATTTACATTCTATAGATGTTTTACATTCTGCAGCTGTTTCCACATTCTGCAGCTATTCCTGTTCTATAGGTAATCCTGTTCTACAACCAATCTGATTCTGCAACAACAGTTTGATTATAGTCCAAGCAGAAAGAGGCCAGTTCATAATAAAATCTCATATGCAGGTAATTGAGAAGAGAACAACTTGGAAGACCAATCACATCTAAGCACCTATGGAAGCAAACAACAAGATATTAGCAAGTGGAAGGTAAGGTTCCAAAGGTTAAAACAAAACTTATTTCAAAAAGAAATACAAAATCATAAGTTTGTATAACTTGTATAATCACATGACTCCTTGATTTATCATTATGTGATTTGACTGCCATGATGATTCCACCACACCTTTTGTCTTCAATGCCAAACGGTCTAATGATGCAATCTCTGTTTTAAACTAAATGACTTGTACTTAACCGGACTTCTACAGCACACCTCTTAAACAGTTAGATTAAATACATGACCTATTTGAATATGACTCTTCAAAACCCTGATTGTTCATTTATTACACCAAGTTTTTCTATTATACTTCCGTAACCTTTTTGTGCATACAATCACTCTGTTTTCATATATTTTATGCATACAAACACTCTGTTACCTTGTGCACACAGTCACTCTGTTTCCACACATTTTATGGATACATCTACTCTATTTTTGTATACTCTGTATGTATATTCGTTTTATTTCATATTCATAGTCATTTTACTTCCATATATTTTTTCATTCCATCTCTATATCCATGGTTATTTTGATCCTATATATCGGTTGCTCCATTTTCATATACACGGTCCTCTTTACACAGTCACTGCATTTCTCCAACAGTGAAGGGAATTTTGAAGCGTATCAGAGAACAGAGGTGATGGGGTTCATCGTTAGAACTGAACCCATAGGAGTGAAGCACATGGAGGGTTATCTGTAGCTGAAAGGAATGTTACAAAAGGCTGGTTGATTGAATTTCATTGAAAAATTTAACGGTCACCATAAAGAAATCACAAAATCCTTTGCTAGGTCATTTGATGGAATGAACATAGAAATAAGTGACATCAAATTTGCAATTACCGAGTCCTTTATAGATGAAGAAACCGAACTACCAAGGTGTTGTGCCATACAAAAACCCCCCATTTCATATCATCACTATCCCAAAAAACTATAACGTGAAATGGGTCCCTTTTTATTTTTTATTTTAAATTGGCATCAATTTAAAGTTCTATTTCAAAAAAGGCCCGAAGAAATAAAAGAAAACATTATTAAAAGGTCTTTTCAATAAAACCAATCAAAAAACCCCAGCGTAAAACGATTTATCTTTATCATTGCGATAAAGCAATCGCAAGATCGCATATCGCAATAACAAAGAGAGCACAACTTAAGGGACATCTTGATTTTCACCGATGCGAAATCGCTATCGGATATCGACAAAGCATAAAGTAACACAATTAACAACCCTTGCTCCGATGCGATGCGAAATCGGCAATCGGCAATCGGCGATAACACTTAAAGTGCAAATAAGCCCCCCCTCGCCCAATGTGATGCGATATCGCTATCGGCGATCGGTAACTCACCATGACAACATTCTAAACGACCCTACTCGCTACTCCTGACGCGATGCGATATCGCTATCGGCGATCGGGGATTCCAAACGAAACCAAAATAATAACTTAAGATTTCCCCGATGCCCGATTGCGAAAAGGGTAAAAAAGCACAGTTTTCAAAGTAAAAATCATAAAGGAAGTTTAATATGATTTATTCGTAATTAAGGCAATATCTTTTGAAAATTCGCTCATCCGCGTTCAAACCGCCAAATCGCCCAAGGCATGCTTCAAATAAATCATTCGGCCATTAACCGAAGCGACTGGTATTAATGATATTGACAAGCCTTAACGGCCATTTAATGAGAACATCAAGCTTGCGATCTATCCACGGATTTGATCCGAAGGCTACCTTAAGTCAATTGATCGCTATGAATGCATCGAGATATATATACCTCATTCTATTCAATTCATGTTATTGTTGCTTGTGTTACGCCTATCTTTCGCTCTGTGCAGGATTCTTCCACAGAGACAGAATTAAGTGGAATGGGAAAGAAGTCCAAGAAGATTACAATGCCTACTGCTTCGCCGGCCGTAGGGCAAGCTGTTGTTGATTCAAGCGGTAAGAAGAAAGGGCTTATATCAGATACGACATGCTTGGGACTTACCAGGGCCACTTGGCAAGGAATATATAATTTGATTGAAGCCGAAGAGCCAAAGGTGACCGGGATAGAAATCTCATGCGATAGTACCAGCAAATATGAGGCCAATTTAAAAGACTTGGCCAACTCCTTTCTGCACAGAATAGCGGCTTGGGAGCAAATTCTCCCATATACGGATGTGGTAAGGAGGTCAATCCAAGAGATCCCAATTACCAACATATTGTTTGGCACTGCGGATGGGAGGATTTTCGGTTCTTTTCGACCCGAAGATCTAAGGCAAATGTATCACCTACCGGCAGAAGAGAAAAAATATAACGCGGCATTTCTAGAGGAATTTCAAGCAGAGAACGAGACCGAGTCTGAACCAATTTGAGGCTGGAGACAAAATCCAGCAAAACACAAACATGAATCCTCGGGTAAGTACTCAGTCGACTCCCTATGTTCTCCTTACTGCTATGCTGGAATTATGTTATGTAGGCTATGGGGATTGCATGACTCCGCCAATTTTACCATATAAATGGTCCCCTTAATGGAGGCGGCATGTAGTGGCGAGATTATGGATTGGGCAGATATATTATCCGACAAGTTAGCCAAAGCCATCCTCGATTTCAGGTTTAACTCTCGTGTCACAGAGAGGTTTATTCCGCCATTTTATTACATCGCCTATGTGATGGATGTATTATGTTTTAATTCTGAGTTTCCTGTGCTTGGATGGAGGTGGACGTCGCAAGACCCCACACCCATTCACATAAATCATCAAAATTTGTGGAAGACCAATTATAAGCACCACCTTTATCAAATCTGCAACGGTTTTATGTTGCCAATTCATTACTCCAGTTTTGATAAGCCTGCCCCGAAGATTTCTGAGCAAGCAGGGGTAGAAATTCACCTACATCAGGGTGTTTGGCAGTCAGGCCAGGCCGCATGTGCTCCCACTTTACATCCCCGATAAGTTACTTGCCAGGGAAGTAGCTTATCAAATCAATGCTGATGGGGTTACTCAGACCCTGAAAAAAGCGAAAAAAACAGGTTTGGCCCTTTTTTCCCTTATGAATTGGAATTTATACCCTGGATGATATCAAACATGTAGAGAAGAAAGCTGGGAAAATAAATTCACTCACTCTGGCTATGCTGCCAAGCAGGTAGTGTGATCCAAGAAAAATCGCTTACAATGGGCTCGACCAGGCCAAATTGGCCAAGGTCGAGCACAAAGAAGACAAATTCAAAGATTTGTTTGCATCGGCTGAATCGTTGTATCAAGTTAAGTCGCTTTCCAGAAATGTATACAACGATGAAGGGCTAGCCGAATTTAACAGAATTAGAGAACAGAGGTTGCAAACTCTGCCTCTAGACCTGTTAGCAACTAGTCCGACGACGACAAAATCAAGTGAGCCTGAGCAGCGCAGTAATACGCCACCTCCTACTACATCAAAGCAGTAGGAGGAAGAGCATAATCAGAGGCAGGAAGAAACCCAGGAAAATGTGCAGCGACAGGAAGAAACCCAGGCGAAAGCCCAGGAAGAGAGCAGCTCTAAAATTAATGATGATACACTAGTTGATCCGAATTTGATCCAGCAATGGCAGCAATTCAATTCAATCATCGGAAACCTAGAGTGGTCAGGAGATGATGAGGTTTCTAAAGAAGGCGACACACAGGAAGCGACATCGAAACCGGTTTCGGGCGAAACCAGCGACCTACCCAAATCAAAAGAAGCAGAGATAATTCCAAAAGATCCATTGGGCGAAATCATTTTGCAAATTGAAGAGATTCCCCCTTTGGATGTATTTTATAGCCCTAAGCATAAAGTTGTTGTAAAGCGACAGAGGAAAAGGAGAAGGGTTGATCACCCTTCTCTATTCCCTGAATTAACAGTGACAGGCAATGTTGTGTGGAAAGAGGAATTCAACCCCTCCGATGACTTAACCAAGCTATCGCAATACGCTGGAGCATATTCGGCGGCGACCATTGACAAAGCATCAGAGGTGAGTAGTTTATTGAAAGCAAAGGATCAAGACATCTTTTCGCTACAGGCGAAATTATCAGAAGTTCAGCAGAAGGCAGAGCAGGCAGAGCAGGCGGAGCAGGAATTGCTAGTACAACAGCAGAACAATCATCAGCTGACTAAGCAATTACAAGAGGAGAAACAAAGGATTGACGAGGGCACAATCCAAAGACAAAATGAACTATCGGCAGCATTGGAGCAATTAAGAATATCGACTGAGAGAACAATGAAAGCTAAAGATGAGCAAATCGCTCAATTGTCCACTCAAATTGAGCAAATGAAATATCTCCCTCAGGTAGATGAATTCAAAGCAGAAGCGCTTCAGTTAAATAAGGCATTGATTAATCAGGATAAGCTCCTATGTCAGCAGATTACACAAGCAGAACCATTGTGCGAGTTAGTAGCATCCATAAGCGAAAAAGGTAGAAAAAGCAAGGACCGATTTGGATCAGGTCGAAGAAACACTGACAAATTTTATAGAATGGCAAGATTCCGATCAAGGCCAAGCGACTAATCTAACGAGAATTCTGGAATTGCACAAAGAAATATTATTCACAGAATGGAAATCACAGCTAATGAAGGCAGAAAGAGCGATTTTCAGATGCAAAGAAACCACTGGAAATTTGGTTGAATTAGTAAACAATACGCTTTATTTGTCTAATATGATTTCCCAATGTACTCCAGGTCAATTAACAACGACAAAGATGTTGGAGCATTCATGCTACCCGGAGCTGGAGAAAAACGGAAGATTAATCATTGGAATCAATAGTTTAAAATGGGATGCTTATTGGTTCTTCTTAGTGAAGCCATACAGCCAAAGAACCGCCTTAAAATGCCTCACAGATGCTGTCAGGTATATCATACCTGACATTCAGGATGCCAACTTCGCCGCCCAATTCAGCTTGCGCCTCAATAGACCGCCAGAAGTGGAGTCGATGCTTGCGATAAGCCAGCTCAGGTTTAAAGGCAAACAACCCGAGTCATGATTCACATCGCCGACTGCCAGATTTCCCCAGAGAAATAGATCGCATTTACTGATGCCAATTTAGTAGGATTTTGTTTCATAGATTCTTTTTAGCTTAGTAGTATTTGTAGACCCTTTCATGCATTTAGAAAGGGTCGTAAAGTTTTGTATATGACTTAAACCCTGAAGTTGCACTATTGTACTT
>APFE030323305.1:47157-111707 GCA_000404065.3 Pinus taeda
GATATAAACAATGAATGCAGTAATTTGTATTTATCGCTTCATTGTGACTATTCATATGAAGTAATCTTTGAATGATTGAATATCTCTTATTTATTTTACAGAGTCATCTATATGCCTGTTAGATAGATAAAGATTATTTAACACTGCATTCCTAATGAATAAGTTGTCCCCGGGATTAGTATTAGTTTCCCTATTTTTGCCAATAGAATAAGCTAGTTGCCTATCATCAAAAGCAAACTATTCATCACCCATTCATCCCTTTTATTTATTACCAGGAAACTGGTCCCGTTATCTCCAGTCGGAGCCACCATCCCAAACGGAAAAGGAGCTGTACTAAGGTCCGAACCGGGTGGTTATCCCCCAATGTTGTGGCAACGATTTTCGAGGCCTTAACACAAGGCTAGGAGAGAGATAGTTCAAGAACAATGAGTTTCATGATGAATCCTAGAAGGTCATTCTCAAAAATCTAGGTATGGACACTTCAATTTTTAGAAAAGGGATTCCAATCTTTGCGCTTAAAAACAAATGGAGTAGCATGTTATTAATTTTGCAAAAGTTTATTACATGCAAAGGGAGGTTTTGTTCCATGTATGTATATCATATACGACTATTAATGAATTTCCTAGAAGGTGGAACCCTCAATCTACCTTTTTTCCTGTTGAATAGTCTGAGAAGAATGGAAACTAATGTTCAAAATAAAGTTGAGTCAATAGAAACCACTCTATATCACCATGGACTAGTAAAGGTTTTGGTTGAATTTCATCTGAGAAGTGTAGGGGACACATGGGAGGACTTCTTGGTAAGAAAATTCTTCCAAGATGCTCTATAATTTCTTGAGGGAAGTCTTGTAAAAAGAAGTAGGAAAATAAATACCAGTCTCACCATTCAAAACACCCTTGAAACTTTAGCACAGAAAAATAATGAAGACGAGACAATTTCTGAAACATTAATAGAGATCAGAAAGCAGACAAAGCAGAGGATAAAAATGAAAGAAAATGTTGAGGAAATCCACAAGAATATTCCTGAACCTTCATAATATAAGGAGGATGAACAACTACTTTCTAAGAGACTAATCAAATCAGGTATCAACTAAATAAAGATAAGGAGAAAGGAAAAAGGAAACAGGTTATAGAGGAAGAAATCATAGGCTCCCAAAGTTTGAGGAGAAGTTCTAGACTTAGGGGAAAAGTGAAGAAAGAAAAATAAAAAAAGGTAGAGTTCATAGATTTGGAGGAAGAAACTCCAACTCAGTCCCCTGACAATATTCCATATGAGAAAAGCCCACAAAACTCTCCTCCACAAAACTTTGAGAGTAGCCCAAGAAGAGCCTCTCCAGGCATTGATCTAATCCAACAACAAATTTATGACTACATAGAATCATTGGAGAAAAAGAATACATCAGTAGACCTAGGGACTTCAGCTAATCCCGAGCAGCCTACCACATCACAAGAAAATTTAACTAGCTCACTTAAACAGGAGATCTATGAGCTAGAACTTCTAAATAGGCACATCCAAAGAGAAAATGAAGCCTTAAAAGAACAGAACAAGTTGGATAACATTATCCATGATAACACTATGCTCCACTTGGGTTTATGGCACAAGAAGAACATAAAACTAAAAATTAAGAATAAGAAGCTAAACAGAGCACTTATTAACCTCAAGTACAGATTTCTCATGAGAAAGCCAAGGATGGCAGTTGGTGCAAATAAAAGCAGGAAGAGGTTGGATGTTTTGGCTGAAGTCTCAGAACAAATGCAATAGGAGGAGGGAGTTCACAATTTTGATTGCATGGGGACATGCAATAGTCTTGCAGTGGGAGTATGCTGAGCTCCAAAACTGCCTTTCCGTTAGCAACTTTTCTCATCCTTACTTCTTTGTTTTTCCATGAAAAATGCATCCTTATCATCAAAAACCATTATTGATCTGAAAAATCACTCGTGAGTGATCTCAGTTAATTAATTAATGAATGAAGGTATTATAGACTCATGTGCTGGTGTGTGTCTATGTTATCTTAGGCAACAGATTGTTAAGATTGCAAAATACACAGACACTAGAAAATGGAAAACAGTGAGAGAAACATAGCAAGAAAAACATAACACAAAAAATTAATAAGAAGTTCACCCAATCCTCCTAGGCTACGTCTCCGGTCCAGATTTTAGTGGTGGCCTTCTTTTATTGTGTCTTTAAAGTAGAGTTTTTACAATGAGGAGTTCAATTTGAGTCTCCTGAAATAGATAATTCTTAGTAGGGTGGTTCTTGGATTCCCCAAGCCACTAGAGTGCACAGACTCTTCCTTACCAAGTCTCAACCTTAGTTGTTCTGAAGGGGATGGGTCCAATTTGGTACTCAGTTCCCAACAGATATCCTCTCAGGGATTTCTTGAACCTCTCAAGCTTTTTGTCTGCTCGATGTTTCCTTAGCTCTGCAAGTCAGCTCGGCTCTCTGTTTTCTACTTCACTTTCTGTTCGATTTTTCTGGCTCACTATATCTCTCTTCCTTTCTCACTTGTTCTCTGTCTTTTCTGTTCGCGGCTTAAAGGCAATTTGTCTCATGATTGTTCGCTTCCTCTACTGCCCCTTCAGATTGCCTGCTCTTATTCGCTTGAAATTCCCTGCCTCTGCATCATCACCACTGTGTAACATCTCACAGGGAAGTGGCCACTTGTCCTCTCATGAACTGCGCCAGCTCTTCCTCAAATGGTTTGGTATTTTGGTTACTTAGCATAATGATCCATCCGCCATCTCAGCGGTCAAATCGGACTTCAACCTTCATATGCCGTAGCTTATTTCTCCTGTCAGATCCAGTTGTCCATCGGGCGTAATCTCCGTCATTAGATTTGGATCCCCCAGATCCTAGGGTGTTCGCTCTTATCACACAGTTGACTTGATCATATGTTAGCTCATGATGAGGGTGGTTTTCTCTCTCATCCGCTGAACACATGTCATCTAATGTATGGAATCACTCGTCCCTCTGACAATTCTACTCACCGCCCAAAACGCCTCCAATATTCAGCCGTTTTGGAGCACGAGACTCACCTATCATTTTAGCGCTTTTCCCATGGTTTTTGGCTTTCCTTATGACTGAGCGCTCGGGGCTATTCCTTCTCGAGGGGTTTTTCCAAGCGATGTGCTAATCGCGCATCAAAAATAACCTCCGTTTTATGATCCAGGATTCCTAACTCCTAGTTTGCGTCTTGCGCGACCTCCATGGACCTTGGCCAACACTTTGGTCGAGGTCCTCGTCGTTCCTTACTGGCTACAAACTACCACTGTCCAGAGCTCTTCCTGATAGCTCTTGTTCACAATTTTTTGAAGTCTATCATGATTTGTTACAGTCATAAAACTTTGATAGTTTTCATGGATCCAATTCGGATCACGACCTTCCCATTGAAAAAGCTTTTGGACCACCAAAAGTTAGTTTTCAAGCATCGACTAAGTGAGGGTACAATTGTCTCACTTGTCCAATTTCTATTCATTTTGCATTGCTCGGCTTTGACCCCTTGAGCCCAACTCTAAGGTACTCGACATATCCCCTGTGCGTCATCCTCACCTTCCTGTCCAGAACTGTGTCTTCCTACAATTCATTAAGATATTCAGGTAGGAGGCCATCAATAGAAGGCAATTGACTCTGCTCCTCGGGATCCTCAATTAGTGAAGGTTCAAATAGTCTCAAGCAATCTGCATTTACGATTAAGTAGATGTGAATGTAAGTTGGTAGATCAAGGCGAAAATAATTCTCACCAATTTTCTCAAGTATCTTGAAAGGTCTATACCTAATAGGTTTTAGCTTTTTACCTTCACTTTGCATCCTATCCTTACTGATATACAACTAGACTTGGTCACCAACTTGGAAACTATGCTCCATCCGATGCTTGTCATGCCTTGCCTTGTATTTGGCTTGGCATTTTTCCAGTTGTTCCTATATTACTTGGTGGATCTCTTGGATTTGTTCAATGAACCTAGTTTCCCTGTCCACATCACTGTGTCCCTCAACCGTGGTGTCTTTACCAAAGAAAAATCCAAAGGTGACCCAGGTGTAAAACCAAAATAGGTCTCAAAAGGGGATCTCCGTGTAGAAGAATGTTTTGCTCTATTGTAAGCATGTTGCACATAACACAAATGTTCATCCCAAAGCTTAGGATGCTTGCTACAATATCCCCTGAGTAACTAGATCATTGTCCTGTTGACTACTTATGTCTGGCCATCGGTTTGTGGATGAAAATCTATGCTTTTCTTCAGTTTGGTGTCCATCAGTTCCCACAAACTTTATCAAAACTTCCCCACAAATCAGGTGTCTCAATCAAATATAATGGAAGTCGGTAATCCAAAATGAACCCAGACATGTTGAAAGAACAATTTTGCAGTTTGTTTAGCTATAATCTGTTTATTACAAGGTATCAAAATACACATTTTGCTGAACCTATCCACAACAACATACAGATAATCATGACCTTTCCTATATTTAGGTAGTCCTCCAACAAATTCCATCGAAACACTTTCCCAAGGATGAGAAGGAACTGGTAATGGAGTGTACAAGCCTGGTTTTCTATTGTTGGGCTTGCTTTTAGCACACATAGTACACCCTCTTACATATCTAGAAATTGTCTCGTTCATTTTTGGCCAATAACAAAATATTTGCAGCTGTGCAACTGTTTTACTTACCCCAACGTGACTTGATATTAGAGAAGTGTGTGCTTGTCAAATTATCTTTACTCTTTTAGTTTGTGGAATGCATAGCTTCCCACAATGATATAAGAGTCAGTCATTTACATGATAATCCAATTCTTCTATTCGTTTGCCTTGTCTTAAAGTTACATATACATCTTTAAAGTCTATATCTTGAGCATATTGTTCAATGTAGCTCTCGTATAACACAAAATTATGCTTAAGTATAGTAGATACATTTATAATGGGTAAGATAACATATCTGCAACTTTATTGTGTATGCCCTTTTTATATCTGATGACTAAATAAAACTGTTGTAGAAAACCCATCCACCTATAGTGTCTTGATTGCTGCAACTTAGTTTGGGAGTGTAGATATTGAAGTGGTTGATGATCAGTATGTATTACTGTCTCTTTGCCCATTAAGTAATGTTTCCACCTTTTCACACTTTGTACTAATTCATATAATTCTTTATCATATGTAGGATAGTTAACTATTGCAGAATTAAATGTCTCAGAATGATAACATATGGGTTTACCGTGTTGTGTCAACACTGCTCCCATGGCATAGTCACTGGCATCCATTTGGATCTCATATGGTCTTTGAAGATCAGGCAGTGCTAGTATAGGTGCTGTACTAATTTTTTTCTTTCAAGGTGTCGAAGGCTTTCTGCTATTTGCCTCCCCACTGAAACACCTTGTTCAATCCTGTTAAAGCATGTAAGGGAGCTGCAATTAAGGAAAAACTGGAAATGAACTTTCTCTAATATTGTGCTGCTCCTAAGAAGCTCCTAACTTCTGTAGTAGATTTGGGTTTGGGCCTGTTCATAATGACTGCCACTTTAGAGGGATCTATCTTCAATTCACCACCCCCTACTATATGACCCAAATAATTCAAATATGTTTTTCCAAATTCACATTTTGAGAGTTTAACATAAAGTTTTTCTCTTTTCAAAACATTTAGTGTCTACTTAACATGCTTTAAATGTTCTTCCTATGTTTTGCTAAATAACAAAATGTCATCTAGATACACAATAACATAATCATCAAGAAAAGGTATGAGTACATCATTCATTAATCTCATGAAAGTAGCAGGAGCATTAGTTAGGCCAAAAGGCATAACTAGCCACTCATACAATCCCTCCTTTGTTTTGAAAGAAGTCTTCCATGCATCTTGTTCTGCAACTCTAGCCTGATGGTATCCTCTATGCAAGTCTAACATGGAAAAATAAATAGCGTCTTTCAATTGATCTAAAAGATCATCTATGCAAGGAAGGGGATAACGATTTTTTATTGTTATCTTATTTAGTGCTCAGTAATCAATGCACATTCTCCACGAGCCATATTTATTTCTCACCAAAATAATTGGTGACCCACATGGTGATGTGCTAGGTCTAATGAACCCCTTCTCAAGCAACTCCTGCACCTGCTTCTTGATTTCTGCGTTTTCTAAAGCGGACAACATATACATTCCAATGTTAGGCAATGGAGCATCTTGCTGCAAAATAATATCATGCACCATTTCCTTTTTGGGTGGCAGACCTTTAGGTTCTTGAAACAAGATATCATATTCGGAAACAACTTTTTCTAAATCAACTTGTTGTTTAGCATCACAACCCTCAAATACATTAGCTTTATCAGGTTTCTTTTCCTTTGCAACCATCTGTAAGAATTGTTTGCATGAGTTTATCATTCATTTCATCTACCCTGAGTTTATGAGAGTATAATTATTCTTGAGCTTATGAGCTCTTACAAAGTATTCGATTCCATCTTTAACGAGTAGATACTTGTTCTCAGCTCTATAGAAAATAGATTTTATGTCATATAAGTAAGGACTTCCTAAAACAATTCCACATATATCCAAAGGAATTATGTCTAACTCAATCTCATCTACAAATGTTGACCCAAAAGAAACTTTGCATTGTCTAGTCACTTATAGTTGTGCTTTATCATTTAACCATCCTAATGGGTATGGTTTCTGGTGAGGTGTAGTCACTAATCCCAATTTCTTTACAATTGCTTCAGAAATTAAATTTACTTATGAGCCACTATTAAACAAAGTATCAATCTTTTGATGTTTGGAAACAAGTCAAATATGGAAAAGATCATGTCTTTTTCTATCATTTTCTTCATCAATAGTAGATTGTGCAGAATTACTAGTAGATGCTTCAGAATTCTTACCTCTTATACCTGTGGCTGCAATGGTTGTTTCATCTCCTGAGTCTGACCCCAAATCTTTCTGAATAGCTACATAGTCTTCTTCTTCTTGCCCTCGAACTTCTTAGGTGTCAGCTCTAGATGCAAAATCCAACAGTGCTCATCATCATGCCCATCCTTCTTACAATGAGTGCATGATGACTTAATCTTCTTTACAGTGTTAGCCTTCCTTTCTTTCCATTTCTGCTTTCTTTTCTCCTTATTCTTGCTTGCAATGGGTTGGGATGATCCCCCAACTTCTAGACTTCCATTCTTTCCTCTAGCTTGTAGATGAGCTTGTATAGATACCTCATCTATACTAGTGGGATTAAGCATGAGGATGGTGTGCCTCATGTAGCTATGTCGACCACCGATGTACTTCAACAGAGTCTCAGGTGAGTCTAGTGAGATTCCTAGAATCAATGCTCTCTTCCTAAATTCTTGGGTGTATCCTTCTACACTTTTCCCTTTCAACTGTCGAGGAGTTTGGCAACTCATCATGGCTTGCTGCATATAGGCCAATGGATAAAAATGCTTTTTGATTGTAGAAACAAATTCACCCCAGACAGAAATGGTCTTACCATGTCTCTTTAGGTTAGCTTGGGTCCTGCCTTCCCACCAAACTAAGGTAGTGCCTCCAAGGCGCAGGCTTGCCAGCTGAATCTTGCTCTTGTCTGAATCAATACTCTGCACTATGCAATAAACATCAATTTCTCTAATCCAATTGTCCAGCTTTTAAGCATTCAACTCTCCATCATATATAGGTAAATAAAATTTAACATCTAGTTTAATCAAAGATGCCTTCTTTTTATGTTCAAGGCATTTAGGAGGTGTGAGAAAGCTTTCTTCTTTCCCCTTGCCTTTTGAGTGGTCCTGAAGGAGAGACTCATCTTCTCCTTTGTCTTGTTTGGAGCCTGATGAATCTTCATCCTTGTGTTTTCTAAAGTCCCTATACATTTCCTCTACCATGGACCTTATGGCTAGGAAACTATCTATGAATTGAGGGTCTGGCCCCACAGAACCTTCCTCTGACATTGTCTTCTAAGGATAGACTCTTCTGATTTCAGGATTAGTTTTGACCAACTCTCCTTCTCCTAATTTTAACTTTGATCTAGTTAGCATTCAATAGCTAAATCCAGTACAAGCTTGTCTAACCTTAACAGTCGGAGCTCTAATACCACTTGATCTAAAAATCACTCGTGAGTGATCTCAATTAATTAATTAATTAACGAAGGTATTACAGACCCATGTGTTGGTGTGTTTCTATGATATCTTAGGCAATGGATTGATCAGATTGCAAAATACACAGACACTGGAAAATGGAAAACAGTAAGAGAAACAAAGCAAGCAAAATAGAACACAACAAATTAATAAGGAGTTCACTCAATCCTCCTAGGCTACATCTTCAGTCCAACTTTTAGTGTTGGCCTTCTTTTATTATGTCTTTAAAGCAAATATTTTACAATGAGGAGCTCAATTTGAGTCTCCTGAAACGAATAATGCTTAGTAGGGTGGTTCTTGGATTCCCCAAGTCACTAGAGTGCACAGACTCTTCCTTACCAAATCTTGACCTCAACTGGTCTAAATGGGATGAGTCCAATTTGGTACTCAGTTCTCGACAGATATGCTCTCAGGGATTGCTTGAACCTCTCAAGCCTTCTGTCTGCTTGATGCTGCCTTAGCTTTGCAGGTCATCTTAGCTCTCTGTTTTCTACTTCACTTTCTGTTCAATTTCTCTGGCTCACTGTCTCTCTCTTCCTTTCTCACTTGTTCTTTGTCTTTTCTATTCGCGGCTTAAATCCAATTTGTCTCATGAATGTTCGCTTCCTCTTCCGCCTCTTCGGATCACCTGCTACTGTTCACTTGGAATTCCCTGCCTCTGCATCATCGCCACTGTGTAACGTCTCATAGGGAAGTGGCCACTTTTCCTCTCACGAATTGTGCCATCCCTTCCTCAAACGGTTTGATATTTTGGTTACTCTACATAATGATCCATTTGCCAGCTCAATGGTCAAATCATACTTCAACCTTCATATGGTTTAGCTTATTTCTCCCATCAAATCTGGTTTCCCATTGGGCGCAATCTCTGCCATTAAATCCAGAGCCCCCTAATCCTATGGTTTTCGTTCTTATTGCGTGGTTGACTTGCTCAAACGTTAACCCACGATGAGGGTATTTTTCTCTCTCATCCGCTGGACACGCATCATGCAATGTATGGAATCGCTTGTCCCTCTTACAATTCCGCTTACTACCCAAAACACCTCCGATATTCCGCTGTTTTTGGAGCGCAGGACTCGCCTGTCTTTTCAGTGCTTTTCCCATGCTTTTTAGCTTTCCTTGTGACCGAGTGCTTAGGGATATTCTTTCTTGAGGGGTTTTTCCCAACGATGTGCACTTATCAGAAACGGAATCCGTTTTCTAATCCGAACTTCCTAACTTCTATTTTGCATCCTACGCAGTCTCCATGGGCCTCAACGAGCATGCTTTGGCTGAGGTCCTTGTCATTCCTTGCTGGCTACAAACTACCACTATTTAGAGGTCTTCCAGATAGCTCTTGTTCACAATTTTGTGAAGTATGTCATGATTTGTTACAATCATAGAACTTTGATAATTTTCATGGATCCAATTCAGACCAATTATACATTGCCTCAAGGAGTATATTTCAGTGATTTAAATGTTATACTTTTATGTTTGCTATTTGAATAAGTTTTTATCTTTTAGCTATGGAACACAGCCACATTCTGCAGCTAGTTGGTTGTTCTGCAACTACTTTCAGGCTTTTGCAGGTTCCAAGCGTCAAGAGGGGAAAATGACTACATGGGTAGCTTGGAAAACATTAACGCAAGGATTGTATCCTATTCATTTGGCCTAGATCTACAAGGAAGACTCTGATCAAAGGGAAGTCAAACATAGAAGCCTAACAAACAGGACTCTGTTCTATACATGTTTCTCAGTGATGGGATCCGAAGCAGTTTCCTGAAACCACAGACTTCATCTGCCACCAGCGCAAACTAAATCCAACAACCATTACCATAGATTTATGTTTCCAAGCAACCAAGGACAAGAATTCTACATAATTGCCTACCTATGTGTTTTGTTGTAGCTTATTTTTCTCCTTAAAGAAGTTGTATAATTTCTCTATAAATACCTGTGTGAAGAACACATAACAAGTTCGATTTTTCTCATGTGTTAATTTCAGATTTCCGCTCTGTATTTTGAAGAAATCATTCTTTGTTTTTAATATAAAGACTGTGTTTCATGGATACCTGAAAGCATTGTTGGAGTGTTGATTAAGTGCATATAACCCGAGACCTTTGCAGAGGGCCCCTGCGCTGCTAAGGTTACATTTTATTTTTTCTTTGTCTTTCATAGTTAAACTATAAATTCACCATGTTTTTTCCATGATGTTTATAACCATTTTCTAACTTTGTTCATAATGCAATTTTTGTCACCTTCTTACTAACTCAGAATAGTTTTATTTCAGCACAGAACAACTCTTTTGTTTCACTACTTTCTAGTTTCTTATTAGTAGCTTGAAGTTGATTTCAGTAGCGTAGAGTAATTCATTTCATTTTTTGTTCATTAGTCTTTAGATTTTGAATTAAACTGATCAATGCCATTTTATTGTTAGTTTAGTAACTCATGTTGTAAGTGAATGTTTCTAAAAGCCCTTTCAGTTGATGGTTCATCTTAAAACTAAGTGGTGAAATGTTTCATTTATGAATGAGTCTTTCTCTACATTTTTATGTTTTCTTTCTCTTAGAACACTGAAGTATGGAATCCCTCAAAATGTTATCACAAGGAGGTTGTTCTCCCAAAATTGTGTAGTAGAGTGAAAAAACACTTCATTTAGTTTCCATAATAGATTAGTTTCCATTTCACTTTTTTTGCGCTTTTGTATTTAGTGTTTTTCTTAGAACAATGAAGTATGGAGTTCCTCAAAATGTTATCACAAGGAGGTTGTTCTCCCAAAATTGTGTAGCAGAGTGACAAAGAACTTCATTTAGTTGTTATGGTAGACTAGTTGCAATTTCGTTTTCAGTCATAGTTTTTCATTTAGTTTTGTTGCAATTCCATTTTCAGTTGTTCATTAAGTTTTGATTCTGCAATAGATTAGACAATAGTTGTAATTTTATTTTTAGTATTTCATTTTAGTTTTTGTTTTCATTATAGATAGTTGCAATCTCATTTTCAGTTTTAATATCTCATTTAAGCTTTGGTTTTGTAATTGATTATATAGTAGTTGCAATTTCACTCTTAAGTCCTTTTAGTTCATGTTTTGGAAACAATCATAATAGCAAGAATAGAAAATTTGTTTTTTACTTTTCTTGACTAAAAGCTTTACTTCCAAGTCTGGCCTAAAGCACTCTTAGTCCTCATTTCATTAACAGAACTAGATTTAAGGTATTTTTAAATATATTGTACATCATTAAGGATTAAAGGATTAAAAACCCCATAACAACTTAAAACTCAAAAACATTGAAGTAGGAAGGGCCATCTAGCACATATAGTGCACTACACTTCATCAGTTTACGATACTCGGATTGATAATTTATTTAGAGCAATTTAGGACACTAAATTGACCAAACACCCTAATAAATTATTATAATACTATTATGTCAATTTATAAGAATAGGCTTGAGGAAATATCTATAAATAATATGGCTTCTACCCTTTAGAGTTGTCTAGAGTTTGTGGATCAAAACTAAGAACCGACCTTCCTTTAACAAATACAAATAAAAGTATGGAAATGATTGTTGTGTTTTAGCTCATGCAAGACATGAATAATAGGATGGTTTGTTTCGAAATAAAAGTTCCTCCCTTTGCTTCAAATTTGATTATTCAAGCCACACCAGTGTTAGCCATATCTAGTCTCTTAAATAGACCTGACTGTTATTTTTGTGAATATTACCATTCTCAACAAAATTGTGAAGTTATGAAGGCTAGTCAAGAAAGAAATTTTGAAAAGAAAAAAATTCCTGCTATTAATAATCCCATTGTTAAAACTTTGAATTGGTTCTAAGGAAGAGTCAATGTTTTAAACATTCATGATCAAACTTATGATAGAAATATCCCTCCTAATAATTATAATATGAAAGATACTAATTCTGTTAAGCAACCATTTGCTAATAAATTAGAAAGGGAGAAGGTTAATCCTACCCCTAGTCCAGCTTCTCATTTGGTTTCTAGTCCTCCTACTCAGGTTCAATCCTCCACACCTTCTATTTGAGTGTTTTCTTCTCAAAGGTGTACGAAAAGAAACCACTTTAGACTATTATGCCAACATGTCATGTATCATTCAACATGTACTTTATTGCTCAGTTTCATTTTCTGGGTGCATTACTATCTTTGTACTAAGTTATCTTAGAGGGTATAGGTATGCCTCCCCCTCCTCACTAAGATTAGGTACCATAGCATAAAAGGAGACTTACATCAGTTAGTTAGTCTCTCCCCCTCTTTCACTATCCTCTTTCGATTCAGCTCCATTGGTCTCTCTCTCTATGACTCCGCTTTAGTGTCTAGTGATTATGTCCTTACAATGTACTTCAGTCATATGTTTTGTTCCTAACACTCGTACGTTGGGGGCCAATCTATTATCACAAAAAAATGATCATCTAGCCATAATTTACTAGAAGGATCGAAGTACACCATGTAGGGCCAATTTTACCATAGTAAAATTGCTTTCACTGTAAGAAATTACTTAATAAACCACATTTGTTAAGTTATTTTTGCTTAAACCCATGAAGAATAATTAAATAAATCACTATTTATTTAATTAAATTCTAGGAATAACTAATTAAACCATTGTTTAACTAATATTCTTTGTCATATTTGACCCAGTTATGAGAAATAAATAGATAAATCATTAATTATATATTTTTTTCTTCTAGGAATAATTAATTAAATATTATTCCTTGTTTAAGTTTGACTAAATCCTTAGGAATACTAAATAATTATTATTTATTTATTATCCTTAACCATATTCCTGTGAGATGATAAATAAATCACTTATTTATTTATTATTTCTAAATTAAAAGTATTTAACCAATTTAAATACTTTTTCCCCTCCAACCAAATATTAATAAAATATTCAAAATGGATAATTCTGAATTTGGTTAATGATATTTTATTATTTTCCATTATTCGAGAATAAACTAATCTTTTGTTATAAATAGAAGCGTTTTACATTCATTCTTCACTTTCGATCATTTTCATTATTGCACTCACTGTTGTAACTTTGATTATTATCACTGTCGCTCACCATTTTCCTTTTTCTTTTGAGTTCCCATTGAGCTCAAACATTTTGTTTGTTGGGTTTACACATTGTGGAGAAGAGAGAAACTATACAAAATTAAATACATTGAGGATAGCCAAGAACTGATCCCACAGAGGGGGATTGGTAACATTATTTGTTCCCTTTAGAGGTGCCATCTAATAAAACATATTCTTTATATCTGGTTTCCATTGGATTATTGGAGTTATTTGCGCTTATTTTACTATTCCATTTTGTTGTTTAACTATTTCTATTGCATAGATCAGGACTTTTCCATCATTTTCTGCAGATCCACACTGTTTTACAACCATTTTTACTGTTAAGTCTGTTTTTCATCCACAGTCTAAAGTGGTTTCTTTTCGTACACCTTCGAGAAGAAAATAGTCCAACACCTTCTCCTATTAATAATGGAAAATACAATATAATTGAAGATATGGATAAAGATAAAATATAATTCTATTCTTTTAGATCTAGCTAAGACTCCTAAATAGATTAGAAATCTTAAGAATTTTGTGGAAAATAGTCTAACATCAATTTTCTTCTTCTGTTATTATTACTGAAATCAATGATGATGACGGTAAATTAAATGAAGAAGAATTAGTATATTCTATTACTACTTACAAACAACCTAAAAACCTTGCATTTTTTAATGTATTTATGAATATTATGGATAAAATTTCTCGTTGTTATCTTATTGATGGTGGATCAAGACCTAATCTCATATCTAAGACTATAATGGAAGAACTAGGGCTCTCTTGTACTACTGATGTGCCTAGAAATATGATTGTTTCTAATAAGCAAAGGCAACCAATTTTTGGTGAGATTAAAGATGTGACTTTATTTGTTTGTTCTCATCCTAAGATTAGGATTTCATGCAGCATTTAGGTCATTGACATGGGTGTCAGTAACTACTCTATCATTTGGGTAGATATTGACAATCTTTAATAGGAGGGTACAATTCAATGGATGGTACTCATATTATAATAACTCGAAGGGCTAAAAATATCATCATATATAGAGAAGATCAAATAGTTCCTTGTATAGAAATGAATTCCCCAAACATTAGTTATTAATATGAAATAATATCTTGACATCTATTCTATATTTAGCGAAGAAGAAGTTGAAGCACAATCTGTTAATATTTTTTCTAAAAATTCTGATGAGGTATGGAAGATGGTTTTTTATGGAGCTATTTCTCAACACGAGAATGTTGTTGGTACAATTTTATAGAATAAATTTAATAAAATACACACAGTCTCATTCAGATTAAATTTTGCTTGTACAAATAATATTACTGAATTTAAAGATTTACTTTTAGGATTGACAAACGATCTTAAGCTTGGATACAAAAACTTAAATGTTTTTGGGGATTTTGAATTAATTGTTAACTTGATTAAGAATATTTATGTACCCTCAAACAAATTGATGAGAAGGTATACCAATTTAGTTTCATATTTACTTTCAGATTTTCAAATTTTTAATATTACACATGCAGTTAGAAGTATGAATATGATTGTAAATGACTTAGTAATGTATGTTGCAAGACAAGATAGATTCGATATGACCAATAAACCAAACTATCTTGTAGTTTCCTTATATAGGCCTCATCTTCCTGATAATGAAGAGTTGTGGCGAATATTTGAATATGATGGAACTCTTCTATCTTTCTTTATTGATGAAGTTCAAGAGCCTTCATAAGTTATCAATCTTGAGCATAATAGATATCCCAAGGGTATTGCTCCTTTACAAGACACTTTTTCACCTAACATTGCTACAAAAACTAGAATATCTAATAAGAAACTTAATGAAACAATCAATGAAATAATTAAAGTTAATATAGGAAGAAAACAAGATCCTAAAAGATTTCATTTATCAAAAACCTATTCTAATGAAGACAAATATAAATTCCTTCAATTGTCTCGTGAATTTTTTGATATATTCACATGGTCTTATGTTGATTTAAAGGGTTTTAATCCATATATCATAAGTCATGCTATTCTTATTAAAAATGAATCCTCTCCCATTAGACAAAGATAGAGACCTATTATTCCTAACCTAGAGGCCACAATTAGAAATGAATTGGACAAGTTATTAGCTTCTCATATAATATTTCCAATTATATTTTGAATGGGTTTCCAATCTGGTCCCTGTACGGAAAAACAATTGTCAAATTTTCCTGTGTGTATATTTTGTTCTCTTAATAAGGCAAGTGTGAATGGTAATTTTCACTCACTGAATATGGGGCTAATTTTGAAATAAGTGGCTAGTTCTCAAACCATGTCACTCCTAGATGGATTCTTAGGGTATAATCAAATTTTTATAAATAAACCTAACGAACACAAAACAACATTCACCACCAAGTGGGAAACATATGCTTTCAATTGCATGACCTTTGGGCTTGTCAATTTTGGAGCTACCTTTCAAAGAGTCATGCACACAACTTTTGATGATTTAATTGATTTTATTATTTTAATTTACTTGGATTATATGATTGTTTAGTCTAAATTAAGGTCTGATCATTTTGTACAATTTAAAGTAGTTTTCATAAGTTTTCACAAATTTGGTATCCTCTTAATCCTTCAAAATCTATTTTTGGAGTCAAATATGGAAAACTACTCGGTCATATTATTTCAGATTCATGTAAAAGTATAAATCTAGAAATGATAAAAAGATATTCAAAATCTGTCTCATCCCACTTCTAACAAGGATATCCAATATTTTGTGGTAAGAACTCCTTTACATGTTGCCAAATTTCTATTATCACATAATCCGATATCTTTTAAGTTAGCCCATTGGTTAACAAAAGTGCAAGAACATGATTTAACTGTTACTATTTCCCATATAATTAAGGGAAGAGATTTGGCACTTCATCTTGCACAAGATCTAGAGAATTTTAAAGATGTTGATTCAAATCAATAAGATTTTTAATATAATTTATTTTTTATTCATGGAATAAATTTGAAATTAACTATAATCCTTAGTACCATGATATTATATTTTATTTAATTCATCAAAAATATCTTGATAATATTGATAAAATCCAAAAAGGAAAAATTAGATTAGATGTAGCCAAATATGTTTTTGTAGGTCAATTTTTGTTTAGAAAAAATCGAGAAGGTATAATGTTAAGATGTGTTAATGATAAATCTATTAATGAAATATTAAAATATTTACATGGCTCATCTCGGCAAGCTGATCATGTAGGAGGCCACTTTGTTGCAAGAGACACTGCTCAAAAAAATTTAAGGGCTGGGCATTATTAGCCCACAATATTGAGTGATGCTTTTATATTTGTTAAATCTTGTGAAGAATGTCAAATAGTGACAAGTAGAGAACAATATTCAGTTATGCCTCTTAAGCCTATCATTGCCACTTATCCTTTTTTGATATTGGGATTAGATTTTATTGGTCCTATTAATCCACCTTCTTCTGTTGGTCACGTTTTTATTTGAACCGCAACAAAATATTTTTCTAGGTGTTTTGTTGTCCCTCTCAAAAGAGAAAATGATGACCAGGTAATTTCTTTCTTCAAAGAAAAATTGTTTCCTAGATTCGATGTACTAGTTCATATTATTAGTAATAATGGTCTCGCTTTCATTCCTCATAAGCATACTCTCTTTTGTAACAAATATGGAATCAAACACTCCTTTTCATCATCATATTACCCACAAGGTAATTGACCTGTTGGGTCAACCAATAAGCATTTAATCAACATTCTCAAGAAAATAGTAGACGATAAACCTAGATAATGGCACACCTTGCTGCCATATGCTCTTTGGGCTGATAAAACCATTGCTAAAGTAGAAATTAGTTTAAATCCCTTTAAATAGGTTTATGGAAAAGAAGCAATTATTTCTGTAGAATTGCATTTGGCTTCTTTTCGTCTAGTACTCCAAGCTGAATAATTTATGGAATCTGATTTAATTAATCGATATCACACTTTGTTAGCTTTAGATGACGAAAGAAATCAAATGCTAAATCAGCTTGAGAAAAGACAAGGAAGTGTTAAGAAATACTTTGATAAGAAAGCAAAGCATGCATTGTTTGAGGTAGGCTAAGAAGTATTACTATGGGATTATGCAAATGCAGACAGAGGGAAACACACTAAATTTCAAAAATTATGGATTAGTCCTTTTAAAATCGGTGCTATAGTGGGAAGCAATTATTTTATATTAAAATATGAAGATGATCAATTGTTGTCCTATCTTGTCAATAGTTTTCAAATTAAGAATTTCAATGATCATGTTAAAGAAATTGTGCAATGTTGTCATACTCAATAATTCTCATAGTCATGATTTTATTTTCCGCTTTTTATTACTGTTGTTTTTATTGATATCCCTTTTTCCATTTATTTTTTCTTTAATAATTTTTTTGTTTTGTTTTTCTTTGTTATGATTGTTGTTTTGTTCTTCTATGAGCTCATAATTAGAATGTCAAACATGTATATATTTTTTTCATACTTATGAGCAACTAGAACAAAGTTGGCCAAACTACAACATGTTCGAAGGAACAAGGACTCAGTGAATCCTAGAGATAAGTATCAATTGTTGAATTTGACTTTAGAGAATATGTAAATGACCTCTTCATACATGCAAGATGAAACAATTACTCTCTATTTTCTTTTGGAAAAAGTTTACTTCAATGCGCTTGTTTTCATATTAGCCCTTGATACTCGGGTCAAGTGATTTTGATAAATTATCAGGAGAATTTTGGGTTATTGGCTTCAATTTCTATTTATTTTGTGAAACTGTGATGTTTGAGTTCAATATAGTCACCTATGTTTCCATGTGGAGTTGTCATTTGTTGATACCAATTTTTTTTTTTTTTTTTTTTTTTTTTTCAAACTACAAAAGTGCCCTGCATTGCTTGTCAAATTTGTCAAAATTTGGCATCAAAAAAAATATTTTTTGTTTCCCTTCACCATGACCATAGGTTAGGGATTATGCAACATGATAAATTATAAGAATATTCAAAATTTTAATAACACATGCAACTACAAGAACGAATGTACATTAAAATGTTTTCTTTAGCTCTCAAGATCAATAGTTTGTTTTGAAATATTAGTGCATATGCGAATATATCATATGCTACAGGTTCATATGGCATTGTTACAAATTAAATGTTATATTTGGTCTCATGGTTATTATGACATAATTAAAGGATGAATTTAAGAAAACATATATATATGTTGCGTGGAAAAAATTTGTTTTGGTTCATAATCATTGGTTTATATGAAAAGGGTTGTTATATGTTGATAACACTCTTCACTTTAGTATTAAACATTGGAAAGTTTGATGCACCAACCTAAAATATCAACAATATATCCAAGATTATGTTCCAACAACATATACATTGGAATGTTGGCTTTATGGCGTAGAATTTTCCACTATAGATCAACAGATTATGCAATATAATAAAGCAAAATACAAGATCTACTTCTACAATGAACTTGCAGAAGCTTAATCGATTTTGAGCAAGATCAAATAGAACACATATAACTGAGAATGAGAAAGCAATCTCACATGGAAACAGAAGAATACTCTGGGGAAAGCCTCAGCTAAAAATCCCGATCTCTGTATTATCATACAAGTGGAAATATGCCCGGATTACACAAAGCTTTAGATCACAAGCTATCCAGCTCTCAGTACAATCCCTCAATACAACTCATAGACTGAATAGACACAACATATGCCTTCCCTCAGCCCTCCAAGGCTCCTATTTCCTTGCGCATTTTCTCTTGGGGTCTAATGCTGGCACCTGTGTGAATTGGCCTCATCACACACTCATCAAACTCAAAAATAACTGCACAATCTCCAAGGAATGAATTCCTTCTGCATGCAAGAGATATCCTCCATGGAATATTCCTGCAATTGATAGTACGTTGTCCCATCATCTGATCTCAACTGGGTCTTTCATGAACTGACATGCATGAGTTATTTATGAGAGAACATTCAGTTATCTGAAGTACAACAGTTACATGTATGCATGCATTAACTAAATGAACTCACAATTAGTTCAACGAACTATTTGAACTAATCTAACTACACTTAACTCAGTTAACTAAGCTAACTAATTACAACTCAAAATACAACTCATCATGGTCTCCTTTAATCAAAGGATAACTTCCTCAATCAATGGAGAAACTATTGCATTTATTCACATAGACTTCATGTTTTATCTCCTACAACTAATTAACTCAAGATGAATTAATTAACTATTTTGCAAACAGCTGCTAAGATCAAGTTCGAATTTTAATTCTCAATTTTAGTTTAGGGACTAACTAAAATTGGAATGTATCCCGAAATTCTATTTATAGTAGTGCTATTTTTAGCACTTCTATTTTTAGCATTTCTTGTTGCTATTTTCAACACTCCCTCTCAATAAGAAAGGGATTATCAGTCACCCCAATCTTGTCTTTGTGGAACTTGAACTTGCATTTTGACAATGCCTTAGTCAAAATATATGTATCCTATTCCTCGGTGGAAACATACAACAACAACATGATCCTCTTCACCACATGATCTTGAAGATGATGGTACTGGATATCAATGTGCTTGGACCTGTCATGAAATACTCGATTCTCAAAGAGTTTGATACAATTCTGATTATCGTAGTATATCACAGTTGGATCCATCCTCTGACCAAACAATCCCACTACAATCTTCCACATCCAAATGGCCTCACATGCTGCCTGACTGGCAACCATGTATTCAATCTCTGCTGAGATAAGTGCAACTGACCTCTATTTCCTGCTGCACTAGGAAACTACAGCTGAACCAAGGTTGAAGATTCCTCCAGAAGTGCTCTTCTAGTCTGATGGACTCCTTGCCCAATATTCATCTGTGAAGCCCTAAATCTTCACTCCCTCTGTCTGTCTATACCACAATCCATACTGAGATGTGCCTATGAGGTATCTCAGCACATGCTTCGTTGCCCTCCAAAACAACTTGGTAGGCTGAACCATAGCTTGACTTAGTTGGTTCACCACAAAGCATGAGTCTGGTCGCATGTTCACTAGATACATCAGTGAACCCACAAGATGCCGATAAATAGTAGCAGCTACTACCTCACTTGAAGTAGCATCCTCTATCTTCCAGTTCCCAGCTAGAGGAGTCTACATGGGCTTGCACTTATCCATGTGGAAGCACCTAAGTATCTCATTGGCATGCTTGGCTCTAGACACAAATACTTCCCCATCTTGCTACCACACTTCCATACCTATAAAGTAGTGCGTAAGACCCATGTCTTTCATCTCGAACTCCCTTGCAAGGTCCTCCTTGCAAGCCTTGATCAACTGATCATCACCTGTCAAAATCAGATCATCCACATAAAGAACAATGATCAATGGCTTACCTTCTACCATGATCTGGTAAATGTTCGCATCTTCTTCACTCTTGGTGATGCCCAACCTGGTGAAGTAGTTGTCAATCCTGGTGTACCAACCACGAGGTGCTTGCTTCAAACCATACAAAGCCCTCTTGAGTTGGCACACATGCAACTCATGATTGAAGGTCTCGAAACCTTCTAGCTGCTTAATGTACACCTCTTCCTCAATCTTCCCATTAAGGAACGTTGTCTTCACATCCATCTGATGGATATTCCAACCCATCTGAGCTGATAGTGCCAACATCGATATGATAGATGAGTAACTTGCTACTAGAGAAAAGCTCTCATCGTAGTCGATCCCCTTGACCTGTGAGAAACCACAGGAAACAAACCTTGCCTTATGTTTCCCAACACTTCCATCAGCTACCTGCTTTACCTTGTAAAGCCATCTGGAACTCACCACTCATATTTCCTGAGGTCTTGGGACAACATCCCACACACTGTTCTGAATGATAGAGTCATACTCCTCTACCATTGCATCAATCCAGACTGGTTGATAGACTGCCTCCTCGAATGAAGAAGGTTTGGTCTCTACACACTCCCCAACTAGGGCCATGTAACTAGTGTACCAATCGGGTGACCTCCTCTGTCTATGCTGAGAAGATGGTTGTCCCACATTCTCTCGTGCATTGAGTGTTTCCTCCCATCTCTGGAAGACTCAGCATGAGTGGATGTCTCCACTCTTGAATCCTCTACATGCGGCTGCTCCGCATCAATCTAAGGCTCCTCCTCCTTAGGAACTGATAGTTCCTCCTCTAAATTCAACTTGAGCTCCCTCTCAAGTGATACTCGCATGGATTTCTTCTCATCGAACTTCAGATCTCTACGTACCACTGTCCTTTGACCGGTAGGCAAGAACACTTGATATTTGTGGGGTGTGTCAGTTTACCCCACAAGTATCTCCAACTCAGCTGTTGGATCTAGCTTCTTATAGGCATCTTTGGTCACATGGCAATAAACTGATGATCCAAAGATCCTGAAGTAACTCACATCTGGTTGCTTCCGGGAAAAGGCCTTCATAAGTGTCTTCATCCCCAATATATAGTATGGGATTCTGTTATGAAAGTATGCTACTGTATTGCATGCCTCAACCCACAAATGAAGTGGTAGGCTTTGGTCATGCAACATTGCTCGAGCTGCTCACACAATTGATTTGTTCTTCCTTTGGGCTACCCCATTCTGCTGTGGGTTATGGGTTGTCGCCATCTCCCGTTTAATTCCTTCTGCTGCATAGAAGTCCTTAAATTGTTGGGAGACATACTCTCCACCATTGTCGCTACGTAAAGATTTTATTTTCTTTCTAGATTCTTTCTCTATCAAGGCTTTAAACTCACAAAACCTCAAGAAGGTATGATCCTTCTTTTGCATAAAGTAGATCCAATATCTATGAGAAAAATCATCAATAAAAATAACATAGTACCTTGGTTTAGCGGTGGAGGCTGTAGAAAATGGTCCACAAACATCTGTGTGAACTCACTCTAGGATTGCTTCAGCTATACTGTCACAATCGTGAAAGGAAGATTTCACATACTTACCCAAGGTACAACCTTTGCATGTATCTCTCTACTCCAGTTTTCCCTTTGGAAGTCTAGTAGAGATCTGTTGGATGATCTTCAAGGCCCCATGGTGCAAGTGGCCCAATCTTATATGCCATAGCTTGCAAACATCTTGGCTTTGTACCACCTCTGCTTTGGAAATCAATGCAACACAATCGTCTACCTCCAGCTTGTAGAGATTCTTTACTCGAATCCCAATCCTCTTGGTCTGTCCAGTACCGATATGCCTCAGGAATACCTTTCCTTTACTAAGGACTACATCATAGCCTTTATCTTCTAGCATAGCAACAAACACAAGATTCTTCTTCAGACTCGATACATACTTTAAATCACTTAGGGTGAGAGGAGCTCCATGCTCCCTCTGAAACACAACCATACCTTCACCTGAAACACGGTACTTTCCATCATCACCCATCTTGATCCGCATCTGGAGATCCTTCTCCTCCAAGGGCACTAAAAATATTCTTGTCACCAAACATGTGGAAAGAGGGTCCACTATCCAGGTACCAAACACATCCCACCATGGATGAAACCATGCATGTGATGAGAGAGAAATCCAACTCGAACTGTGAGGCCAGTGCCTCACTGTCTGATCCCTTCAAGGATCCCTTCTTAGATTTCTTCTGTGGACAATTCATAACATAATGGCCCACCTCATGAAAGCATCACACTTTCTATTTTTCAAACTTCTTCCCACCATGGGAAGAATTGGATTTGAAATAGGACACCTTCCCTTTACCTTTCCTTGCCTTACTCACTAAGGCTATATTTTCTTCATCATCTTGCCTTGATGAAGATCCATCTTTGGTGCTTCTTATCTCCTCCTACATCATATCTTACCAATGTCATTCCCAATATGGCAGTTTCTCTCTTCCATTTACCGAGACTTGGTAGCTATGCCAGCTCTTAGGAAGACCGAGGAGAGCAAGACTCACCATGTCATCATTGACTGTCGTGATCCCTACACTTCCAAGCTCATCCTTGCAGGTGGTGAGCTTGTTCAGATATGTAGAGATTGTGTCGCCCTTTTCACACTTGATTTTTTGAAGCTTGTCTTTCAGTGCCAGCTTCCTCTGATTGCTGCGATATAGATCTTTCAATGTTTTCCACATTGAAAATGGTGTCTCCTTCCCATGGAGGCTCGAGACAATGTGGTCTTGAACTCCCTCCAGGAGGATTCTCCTTGCTTTAGCCACACATTTCTTCCATTCCGCCAATTTGGTAGCATTAGCTACTGCTAGCTTGCGGAATTCTTGATCAATGAAGTCCTTTAGACCGTTGTCCTTTAATACTGCTTCCATGGGATCCTTCTAGGCTATATAATTTGAGCTACCATCAAGAGCATACTTGAGTCTTAACCCGTTGAACGCCATTGGTGAAATTTCAAATGTCATAAGAATTCGAATTCTATAATTAGGAACTTGAAAATTGAAACTTCTCCCTTATTTGTATATTGTTCTTCGCTTTGATCACCTTTTCTAAAATACCATGTAGAATTTTCCACTGTAGATCAACATATTATGCAATATACTAAAGAAAAATACAAGATCTACTTCTACAACAAACTTGCAGAAGCTTAATCGATTTTGAGCAAGATCAAATAGAACACATACAACTGAGAATGAGAAATCAATCACACATGAACACAAAATAATACTCTAGGGAAAGCCTCAACTAAAGACCCTGATCTCTGTATTATCATACAAGTGGGAATATGTCTAGATTACACAAAGCTTTAGATCACAAGCTATCCAGATCTCAGTACAATCCCTCAATACAACTCACAGACTGAACAAACACAACATATGCCTTCTCTCAGCCCTCCAAGCCTCCTATATCCTTGCACAGTTTCTCTTGGGGTCCAATGCCGCCACTTGTGTGAATTGGCCTCATCACACACTCATCAAACTCAAAAGTAACTGTGCAATCTCCAAGGAATGAATTCCTTTTGCATGCAAGAGATATCCTCCATGGAATATTCCTCGAACTGATAGTACACTGTCCCATCATCTGATCTCAACTGGGTCTCTGACTGAACTGACATGCATGAGTTATTTATGAGAGCATATTTAGTTATCTGAAGTGCAGCAGTTACATGCATGCATGCATTAACTAACTAAACTCACAATTAGTTCAACAAACTATTTGAACTAATCTAACTGGACTTAACTGAGTTAACTCAACTAACTAATTACAACTCAAAGTACAATTCATCCTGATCTCCTTTGATCAAGGGATAACTTCCTCAATCAATGGAGAAACTGTTGCATGTCTTCACATAGACTTCATCTTTGATTTCCTACAACTAATTAACTCAAGATGAATTAATTAATTACTTTACAAACAACTGCTCAGATCAAATTCAAATTTTAATTCTCAATTTTAGTTTAGGGACTCACTAAAATTGGAATGTATCCTGAAATGCTATTTACATCATTGCTATTTTTAGCACTTCCATTTTTAGCATTTCTTGTTGCTATTTTCAACATATGGCTTTGGTTGACTTAATTTATATGCTACAGGCCTATGGACTGTTTTAAATGTGGGATAGCTTGACTCATAAGACAAGAGCCATGCGCATGGTTTGTATGGCATATGTTAGGTCCCTAATACAATCATATCCCTTATGTTTTTATTGTGTTCCTTATAAAATCCAAGTATTGTTATTGTTGCGCCCTTACATTATTATTGTTTTGTAGGTCCTAATTATATTTTGACCCTTTAGACTCCATTATATACCAAGGAGGTTTCTTCATTTGAATCATCTATTAAATTCACTTATGTGATGTAAAAGGAGGTTATTCCCTCAAAATAGATTATTATCAAATCGTTGATCTATCTTTTCCTATGTTTCTATGTTATTTTGATCTGGGTACATAACAATTGACATTAGAGCTCTTGATCATAGGGTTTTACTACTTCAAATGTCATCGTGGCATTTTTTTATTATTTTTATATATATAATATATATTATTATATATTATAATATATATATTATATTATATTATAGATATATATGAGAAGCTTGATTCCTTGAAATTGTTGCCATGTGGAGGTGAAATCTTGATGAACATTTGGTTAATATTTTAAACCTTGGTTTGGTATATTTTTGGGGATATTCTATAGGTAATTAGGGTTTTTGTATGCACCAAAACTTAGTCTCAAGCGAGGTGTCCCAAGGAAAATAATCATAACTTTCTCTTTGAGCATCAAATTTGAATTTTGTAAAAAGTGACTCAAATTCCACAAACTTTAACTTTTTGGGTACATGTTTTAGGGACAGAGGTGGAAACAGTGACATGTGGCATCTTGTACATTTTCTCTCTAGTAAACTAATCCAATATAATCATGTCATTGTGGTTGTTTTGGCATAACTTTATCTTGAATAATCAAATCTCGGTCTGACTTATGGTGTTGGAAATAAAACACAGAAATCTATTGCTTGACACAGTTTAATACCTTGGGAGGCCTGAATAACATAGATATAATAGTTTCATGGTCAACCATATTGACAATCTCAAAATCAAGCTTTTAAATGGCTTGTATTTTCTATTTTGCATAACTTTTGTTTGAAAAATCAGTTTGAAGTGATTCAAAGGGAATAATGATGCATATATATATCATTAACTCGTTCCAAAATTCCTCCCAGACTAAAAAATTCCACACCCATTAATCCCTCAGAAATGTCTACTATAACACATGAAGAAGAGGAATAACCACAACATGATATATCAAAATTAGAAGACCAAGTGCAACAAATTTCGCTCTCACAAAGAGAAACCAAGGATGAAATGAAAGTTATTAAAGTAGACATAAATGGGGACATGGAAGGTTTAAAATCAAACATGGAAGGCTTGACAAAGTTGCTACAAGAAAGGCTTCCTAATGGTGACAAGGTATTCCTTGAAACCCATGATGAGAATAAAAAATATGTGAATCATGATTTTAGAGATTCTAACTCTCGGTTGAAGTCCAACCATATTCCAAATATTGATATGAGGAGTTTTGATGGCAAAGATCTGGTAAAATGGATTTTACAAATGGAGAAATTATTTGATATACTTGATGCGCAAAACACACAAACGGTACCCATTACATCTTTATATTTAGAACTCAGTCAATTTGTGTGTTATCAATGACTTTGTTCTCGTAAATCACTTTTCACTTGGAGTTTTTATACAAAGGAATTGATAGCATAGATACAAATATTAATTCCTTCTTTAGCTAAATGATGAATCTCAAGCTAAAAGGGTTCAGTTGGGGAGAACATTAAGGACCTTCAAAGATTGAATATGAAGGTAACTAGTATTGTAGAGGAGCATTTAATTTATTTCTTCATATGGACTTTAAATGGTAACATCCAACATGAAGTTTTCCTTTAGAAACCTAAGTCATTGGAGAATGCATTCAGGGTGGCAAGAAAGTTGAAAGCAAAATTATGGCAACAGGGAGGTCTATCACTCACAACTATAAAGAAGGAAGTGTTTCCACTCCTAGCCTCCCACACAGGGGCTTCGTTGGGGGAGAAATACCATATCATGTGCATCCATATTTGGGGATATATATTGAGGAAAAAATGACATAATATATTGAGAATATGTTAGGGGTAAAGGGTTTTTATATTGGGAGGTATAAAAAATGGAGCTCAAAGTTAATGAAAAAATATAAAGGGGTATAAAAAATGTTAATGAAAAAATGGATACCTGCAATATCTAGTGAAAGTAAGGGCTTTTTAAATTGGGAAGGTGTGATGGGTTTGTATTTATAGGGCATCACACAATGTGATTTTTAGAGGTATTCTCCAATTAAGGGTATGTTTTAGTATGCCATGAACGCATGTGCTATGTCAGAGGTTCATTGAATGAATCCCCCGTAGCCTCCCACAACCTACAAGGTTGACACCACAACAACTAGAGGATAAAAGAGCAAAATGGATTTTTTACACTTGTGATAAAAAAAACACACTAAAGGTCATAAGTGTGTTGAGAAGAAATTATTTTACATAAATTGTGAAGAGGGGGAAGAAAAGGAACAATAAACATCATTGAGAAGAATATTTACACCAGGAATCAAACCCAAGGTTTGAAAAAAAAAAAAATGAATATAACCATATGTTGTAATGCTTTGGCATGAATTACCACCCAAACTCTCAAGATAGAAGGATATATCAAGAAGAAAAAGGTAATAGTGTTGATTGATTCAGGTAGTACCCATAATTTTATTCATTTTATGATAGCCAAGGACTTGAATTGCTTTCTATATCTAGCACCAGAGTGTCAAGTCATGTTTGCAGATAGAGGAACTATAAATTTCTCATGGAAATTACATAATATCAATCGAACCATGGGGGAATATGTATTGAATATTCCAATGTTTCCATTCTAATGGGTGGTGTTGATGTGATATTAGGAGTCCGATGGTTACAATATTTGGGGACAATAACTTTTAATTTTTAAGGACTTTTCTTGAAAATTTTTTGGGAAGGAAAGGAAATTGAATTATGGGGTATCATAAGGAAACCTTGGAAGATAATCATATATGATGGCATGACAAGACTTTTGAAGAAGGAACAACGAGGGGTAATTGAAAAATTATACTCACTAGATGTTAAAACATCTAATTCATCCATTTCTCCAGATCTCCAAAGTTTCCTTGACAATCATTATTTTAAGTCCCTATAATACTAGTGTAGCCCCCATATTGTTAGCGTCATGCCTAGTAGAAACCCAATATTGTTATTGTTTTGCCCCATAGAAGCCCACTATTTTTTTGTTGATCCCTTACATTATTATTGTTATGTAGGACCTAATTATATTTTGACCCTTTAGACTGCTATATATACTAAGGAGGTATTTTCATTTGAATCATCCAAGAATTGTTCATTTATGTGATGTAAAAGGATACTTCCCTCTCGAAGAGGCTTATTTTCAAGTCGTCGATCTATATTTTCTTCTATTTTTGTGATTTGATTACATAAAATTCGGTATCAACCCACCAAATTTTTCTTTGGGGTACATTATGTGAAATATTTGGGTCATATTGTATCTCATGACAGTGTTAAGGTTGAACCTAAAAAAATTAAATACATAAGGGAATGGAAAATCCCCACAACCTTAAGGAGTATTTGAGGATTTCTTGGGTTGACAGGGTATTATTGCAAGTTTGTTAAGGATTATGGGAAAATAACAATACCACTAACAACATTACTTAAGAAAGATGCATTTTATTGGACTCCAGAAGCAACTAAGGCCTTTGAACATCTTAAAGAGGAAATGTGTCGAGCCCTAGTCTTAGCTACACTAGACTTCATGAAGACCTGTATTGTGGAATGTGATGCCTCAGGAAATGGAATGGTGTTGTTTTAATGCAAGAAGGAAGACCCATTACTTTTGAAAGTCATCCAATCAAGGGAAAATATTTACACAAACCTATTTATGAGAAGGAAATGTTGGCAATACTACATACTCTGAAGAAATGGATTCCTTACCTAATGGGAAAACACGTCAAGGTAAAAAAAGATCATGATAATATTAAATACTTCTTGGAACAAATATTATCTTTAGAAGAGGAGCAAAAATGGTTCATAAAGATGTTCAATTAGGACATTGAAATCATCTACAGAAAAGGAAGAAAAATGTTGTTGAAAATGCACTCTCAATAAGGGATGAAGATGTGGAAGAATTTGTCTATGCTATTTCTATTATCCAGCCTGATTAGATCACTGAAGTAAGGGATGAATGGAAGAATCATGAAGTGGTCTAAACGCTTGTTCAAAAGTTGCATCAAAATACTAGTACATATGATACATTTATTTGTAAAAAATATTGATTATGGTACAAAGATCACTTATATCTATGTAAGAACTCCCAACTCAAACAAAAGGTTCTTTTGGAATTTTACACCTCTCCTAGAGGAGGGCACTCGTGATTTTTAAAAACTTACCACAGGGTCAATTTTTTTTATTTTTTTTGGGATGGACTTAAATATGATATTCAAAATTTTTGGAAGAATTTTTAGTTTTCCAACATAATAAAGTTTAGGCAATTAAGACCCTGTATCGTTTACAACCATTATCCATTCCAAGTCAGCATTGGGAAGAAGTATCAATGTATTTTATCATTGGCTTACTCAAGTCCAAAGGAAAGAGTGTCATCATGGTGGTAGCTGATAGACTTACCAATTATGCACACATTTGTGCACTATCTCATCCTTTCAAAGCTAGTATAATCACTACTGAATTTGTGGAAACAATTCAAAAGCTACATGGAAACACAAATCTTATTGTAAGTGACTAAGATCAAATTTTCAATAGAATTTTTTTGGACAAAAATATTTTCTTGTTTTAATACTTGATTAGTTCATAGCTCATCCTAACGTCCTCAATCTGATGAGAAAATAGAGATAGTGAACAAATGTTTGGAAGAAGATCTTCGTTGCTTTGTATCTAATAAATAAACACAATGGAGCAAGTGGTTACCTTTGGCAGAATGGTGATATAACACTTCCTTCAATACCGTAGCAAAAATGATCCCATTTATGGTGCTTTATGGATATCATCCATTGTCTAATACATCGTCTTTAAGATACAATTCTAGGTTTCAAGCAATGGAATATCACATCAACCATCAACAACAAGTTCTCCAACTCTTAGAGGATAACCTAAATCTTTTTCAAAATCGAATGAAACAACAGGTAGATCAACTTCCCAATGAAATAAGTTTTTATGTGGGTGATTGGGTATTTTTATGGCTAAAACCATACAGAAAAATGTCCTTTAAGAAATAAAAGAAGTATAATAAATTACCACCCAAGTAATATGGTCCTTACAAGGTATTGCAAAGGAATGGTATTATGGAATACAAATTGGAGTTTCTTGCATCTTCACAAATACACCCAATTTTCCATGTTTCATGCTTAAAGAAGGTTATAGGTGACAAGCTCAAAATTCAAAATATATTCCCATAACTTGATGAGGAAGGAAAAATCATATCAAAACCTGAATAAATCACATAAACAAGAATGTGATAGCTATGAAATCGATCAATTTTAGAGTATCTCATTAAGTGGAAGAACTTACCCGCTTAAGATTCCACATGGGAGGATGAGTATTTCATACAAAAGCATCTATAACTACTCAAGCATTGAGGACACTTTTTTTTGAAGGAGAGGGGCATGTTAACTTCCTATAACAATAGCGTAGCCCCCATATTGTTAGTGTTGTATCCCATATAATCCATATTATTATTGTTATGCCTCATAGAAACCCACTATTGTTGTTGTTGAGCTCTACACTATTATTGTTATGTAGGCCCTAATAATATTTGACCCTTTAGATGCCTATATATACCAAGGAGGTATTTTCATTTGAATCATCCAAAAATTATTCATATATGTGACGTTTAAGGAGTTTCCCCCCTCGAAGAGGCTTATTTTCAAGTCGTTCTATATTTTCTTCTATTTTTGTGATCTGGTTACATAACACATTCCAAGGTATTTAAGATTCCCAAAGGTATCCCACCTATTTGCGATCATGATCATGCTATTCACTTGATTCCAGGAAGTGTTCCACTACAAAAAATCCCTATGATTAGCTCCCCCTTTCGCTCCTTTTTCTGCTTCCAAGTAATGTTTTAGTGTATTTCTCTCCAATTTGTTTGACAAAATCGACACTATTTATCAGGATGGCACTATTTTTGGTGTTGTTTGTGTTGACCAAAACATTTATTCACTAATAGCATCACAAACAACACCAGAAATTGTGCCAGTAATAGCGCCATATTTAGATCCCCTTTTAGTGCCTAAATTAGTGCCTTATCCCTTTCTAGCAGTAAATTTAGTGTCAAATGTGCCTAAAAAGTCAATTAATTAAGGTATTGGGGGTTAAGCGGATAGGGGCTCTGAGTATTATGGGATTTATGGATTTCAGGTATATTGATTAAGGGTTAACGGATTAGGGGTTAGGGTTTAAGGGATTAAGGGTCAAGAGCTAAGGGATTTGGTGCTTACGAGTCAAGTAGTTTAATGGTTAATGACTTAGAGATTATGGGTTAAGGGATTAATATTTAAGTGATTTGGGCATAGGGATTTATGGATTAGGGATTATGGTTTAAGTTTTTAAGGTTTGATGGCTTAGGGTTTAGGGTACTTAGAGTTTTTGTGTTAAGGGATTAATGATTAACTAGTGTTAAAGGATTGAGGGTTTAGGGAGTAGGGCTTGAGGATTTAAAGGTCAACATAGGATTAGGGGTTAGGGGATTTATGGTTTTATCAAAACTCTCTTGAAATTTCATGGAACGTCTTCTAACATGCTCATCACCAATGTCATCCATCGATGTCACATAGTGAGCAGTGAATGGGGCCAACCTTGAAATTTATTCAAACTATTCTTGTAGGTGTTGAAATTTGACATGGTTAGACTAGACACATGCCTAGAAAATATACAAGGGTTTCAAGCTCAAGGACACTTGATGTCACCGCATAATCTTTGATATCATCTACTTTTGCATTAATGTTCATAATGCAGTTTCACTGTCATCATTCGTCATTACCATCTATGAAATCTTTGTTGAAATTATCTTCAAATACATGGAATGTCTTCCACCACACCCATCACCAATTTCATCCATCAACATTGCATGGTGAGCAACAAATGGGACCAAAGTTAAAATTTCTTCAAACTATTCCTGTATGTGTCGAAATTTGACATGGTTAGGGTAGACACATGCCTTGACGGTATGTGAGGGTTTCAAGACTTAAGGATGCATGCCATCCTCATATAATCTTTGATATCGTCCATGTTTACATAAATGTTCATCATGCAGTCTCATTATCATCATTCCTCATTCCCATCTATGGAATCTTTATCAAAACTCTTGAAATTTCATGGAATATCTTTTAACATGCTCATCACCAATGTCATCCACCGATGCCACACGGTGAGTAGTGAATGGGGAAAACATTGGAATTTCTTCAAATTGTTCCTGTATGTGTCAAAATTCAACATGGTTAGACTAGGAACATGCCTTTATGGTATGCGAGGGTTTCAAGACTCAAGGATGTCTAACATCCCCACATAAGCTTTAACATCATCAACATTTGCATCAACATTCATCATGCAGTCCCATTGTACATTAATCATGTAGTCTCATTGTCATCATTCCTCATTCCCATCTATGGAACCTTTGTTGAAACTCTTTTGAAATGTCATAGAATGTCTTCCAACATGCTCATCACCAATGTCATCCACCAACGTTGCTCGGTGAGCAGTGAATGATGCCAACGTTGAAATTTCTTCAAACTACTTATATGCTTTGACATTTGACATGGTTAGACTAGACACATGCCTTGCAAGTATGCAGGGTTTCAAGACTCAAGGATGTTTGATGTCCCTAGATAATCTTTGACATTTTCCACATTTACATCAATGTTCATCATGCAGTCTCATTGTCATCATTCCTCATTCCCATCTATGGAATCTTTGTCAAAAATATATTAAAATGTCATGGAATTTCTTCCAACATGCCCATCACTAATGTCATCCACAAAAACTACATGGTGAGCAGTGAATGGGACCAACATTGAAATTTATGATTTGGTGGTAGAAAAACCCTATTGTTAGCATAAATAAATTTATGTAGATCTTTTGAATATTGGCCTTGAAATTGTTCTACATATCTTGGACATGAAAATATCCCCTTTGTTTGAAGCCCTAAAATTAAATAAGTAAGGTTGATAACATCAAAATAATAGTATAAAACTAAGTCCGAAATTTGGGATGAAAACAAATTATGAGTGTAAATACGTAAAAAAATTATCTTACCGAAACAAACACCAAGTCCTGGGAAATCATGAATAGTCTAACATAGCACACCATACAACATGAAGGACCAATTTGATGGAGGACATGATATGTCATACATTGTTATTCCTTTTCGTAGTTGTCACATCTCATCAATAGAAGACACAAGATAAACATCCATGTTTTTAACTTGATGCTTTCCTGCAACAATGAGATTCAACATAAGGTGCTTCTTTCTAACACTCATCCACAGGGGGAATGAAAACAAGACCTCTACAAATTTTCCCCTTTTCATATGTTTTCTTTAATTAAAACAACATTAGGAAAATTACAAAAAATTCCCTTCAAGACTAATTCCTCGGAGGCAACCTTTATCCCTCTAATGTTTAAAGACATTTTCTTCATTAGTGCTTCTTTTCCCAATCCATCCTTGCACCAAGGACCCTTTCTATTGTTAGTTTTTTACCATCTCTAATTTGCTTAAATGGTGTTCTTTCTTGCAACTATTGATGTGGATGATTTTCTTCCAACTATAATTACGTGGCCCATTTGTATAGGTAGACACCATTCAATAATACCCCTCCTTGGTCAAGTCCTTCTTTTTTGGCCTTAGGTTGTATATACTTATAGTAGAATTCCTATAAGATACCTCTCTCTCATTCCCTTTTGATAGGTGAGGATCATAAGGAGATGACCCATTACATTCAAACATGGTATCATATGGATTGTCCTCCATAAAATTTTGAGAATGGAGAACATTAGACATGATTGGAATATCCATCAACACCCTTTATAGGTCTAGGAAATAGTCACAAAATTTGTATTGTTGTTTTTAATTTCTTGAAAAATACTTAGAATGAGAGAAAATACATCAATAATTCATAGATGGATTCTTTGAAGCTAGTGGGGATTCATTTACTTCATCCTTTTCTACAAGCTTTGCCTGAGACGTTTCTCATTTTCACCCCAAGCCATGAGTGGTTTTGAGAGTGACCTTTTGTTTACTTAATCCCCAACCCCCTCCCATAAAGATATGGCCCTCATCCTTTCACCTCAATTACCTTCATAGACATCCATACATTCCTTATACATTTTCAAATGCCTAGTTTTATCCTTTTTCCTCCAACCTTGATCAGGGCCTTTTCTAGAGAAATTTCATTGGAGATGAATTATTGTGTGGTATTATGGGCATACAAAGGGTAACTTACAATAATCCAAACTTGGACGTGGATTCTAGAATCCCATTCCAAGTCCATTTTATTAGGAAAGCCTTCTTACAAATCGAACTCTACCAGGGTGTTCACAATTCTTTGTAACCTCCTTAGATTGTAAGCCATTCTCCACCATGATGTTTTTCCCTCAATTGTTTCCCCTATTTTTAAGGAAATTATTAAATTGTAAAGACAAACCCAATATCAATACCCAAATTTGCTAGGTAAATTGGGGCTCAGTCGTTGGGTTACATTATGGTTTTCAAAATTTAAGGATAGGGTCAAAGGGCCCCAATATTACATTTTGTTTTGGGCTATCAATTACATCTTTGGTTGAATTAAATGTGAAACACAACCACCTCTAAGAAATATATGAAATTTGGGCATATTTTCTAACAATCATGCTCGATGTTCCTCTAGCTACAACCTTGAGAATTCACTCTTAACTAATTTTCCAGTAAAACAACCTACTGAATCCTGATCCATCAATGTCATGAACTCCTCCAACCTTAAATATATTTCCAAAACCATATTTACTTCTCTTTTTAATTATTGTACACATTATTCTACATTTATTCCCTACTCATGTTATTCCAAGTTGATCCTCGACTGGTCTCCCTATAACTTCCTCAGGACTTTTTATTCCAGATAAACTAAATCTTAATTTTATCTCATTGAATATTCCACTCGACTCCAAAACTACCTCAATATGGCCCAAAATTTAACATTTAGAATGAAAACACTCGTCTTCTAATATTTATTAACCATTGTAGCCCATCAAATGGAATTTGATAAGACTTTTTTCTTCACTTAAATCCCCACTATTTGTTCTTGTCTCCTTGCCTCCATTGAGTTGTAGATAATGAAAAAAGGTATCAAAGTCTGTATCACTTGGTCCTTGTAGGTGCCTTGAATATTTAACTCTGTAACATTCTCCTCATTATTTTTTTGTCCTACACCATTTACTATTTTAATCTGATCCACTTCTCCAAAGTCCAAGCACTTCTATCTACTGACCACCTCATCAATCCCTAGGGAAAATTCTTTTTTTCATAACCTTAGAGACCACCATATCTCTATTAGGTCCTATCTATACTTGAAAATAGATCTAGCATTGAAGTAATTCCTCCATCCACAATCCATTAGTGTTAATTTTAGGTATTTTCTATGCTTAGAGAAATTTATTTCAATTTTCATAGTTAGCTCATAATCTTTTCCAGATTAGAAATCACATCAACATTAAAGTAAATTGTGGATAAAACATAAATGTAGATCATAGAACACAATCCAAGATAAGAGGATACAAGATGTGGCGCTAGCCAGGGACAAACCCCACTGTGGGGAAACCCTTGATCAATTCTTCTTAATAGTTCAGCAGACAGAGAGAGATAGTACATTTACAACAGAAGTCAACACTTTGACTTATCTAAACAAGAGAATAGATCATCTATAAGAAGACGATACATGAGGTAGTTGAACTTAGTTGAAGACATATTGATTCAACTGATTCTCCATCGCCTTGCTGCACCTGTCATTGTGCGGCTACTCATCATCATACTGCACCTCACTGTGCTACACCATGATGCACCCATCATCACTATGCTGCATCTCATTATGCTTCACTAGTCATGGATGTACCCATAAATTTGCTCAATGTATATTACAAAGTATCATCACAGTGCACCACTATCATTAAGTTTCTCTTCATGACATGCTCCCATCACTGGGCTACACTTGATCATTCTGCATCACTATACTAACATGTTGCATCAACTATTGCAGCCAACCATAATGCTCCATCAATATTATCCACCATGTGACCTTGTTGTCCCATGCATCTTTGCAATACTATGTAACCCAGTTGTCCCTTGTATCTTTGTAGCACTATGTAGCCCAGCTATCCCATGTATCTTTGCAGCACTATGTAGCCCAGCTGTCCCATGTTCTTGCTACACTATTCACCTTGTTGTCCCATGTATCATGGCTCCACCAAGCTCCGTTGCCTAACTATCCCATTTACTAGCATTGTTGTCCCTTCAACACTGTTGTTCCATGTCTACCTTTGCTGCTGCTTATATTGTGACTGGTTAGGGCATCTGGCAGCCCTTACACACCCATCTATCTGTCCACAAACAACCCTCAAGGACTGCAACATACCTCCCCTAGCACGCTATTGGTATGGGCATATTTGAGCCCTCAATTCACCTTACACAAGTCCTCACTCTAATACTATGGCCTGCCGCCTAGCACACAATACTTATGTAGCTTGCGGCCTACACCATACAAGTATTAGTATGGATCTACATCTCGGCCTACCCAGCAAGTAACCTCAGCCTCCTTCCAGTAACTCGGTGCCTTGTTTTAGCCCTTAAAACAGTCCTTGATCTCCTCGCTATCTTGGCCTCTTCTTACTCTTGCTAGGATTGCAGCTAGGGTTTACTAAGGCCTCCCTCGGCCTCCTTAATCTTATCCACATCAAATTTTGTAGAATCTCCTCGACCTTCTTTGATCCAGGTGGATGTTGGTGGCCAGCCACCTATCCCATTTGGACCCGCACAACTATCTCTTTTAGTCTTTTCAGATTCCTAAATTGTAGCATAGTTTACTCTTTTTAGTATTTTTTTGGGTCCTAAACTTCCGGAGCTGTTTTGAGGCCCTAAACGACGTTTTTTTGGAAATCTACCACTAGATTTTTTTTGTCTAAAATCGTCTTTTTCATTATAGTCCTTGGAGATATCTTTCCAACGGGCTATCATTTGCATCAAACGGAGATAATATGATCAATTCGCGACCCCAGGAAGCTGGTTGTCCAACTCATCTCAACGGGGCCCACAAACTCTTGGTGTTACATCTCCTTGGGTTAGGGTTTTGGTTGTTTAGGTTTTCTCTTATTTTTCAATAATAAAAATTCCCTTGAGCCTGATTGTAAGACATTTTAGAGGCATGTACCCGCCACATCTCTTCTCATATATAAGCTACCATCTCCCCAGCTGGTTTATTTCCATTCCTGTTTATAACCATATTTCAATATTTTACATTAATGAAATGAAGTGTTATTTCCGTTGCATCTCTATGTTTATGGTTATCTCTATAATTGTTTACGTTCCTGTTTAAATCCAGATCATTCTTAACTGTGGCTAGGCTTTAGTGTTAGGACAACGTAAGGAATTATTAAACACCCCTCATTACCTTGGCCTCTTCTTGCTACGACTTATCCTCCTTCAACGAGCCTTCCCCAAGGTATGCGTTGCATTAGGGAATCCTTAGGATTGTAGCTAGGGAATCCTTAGGACTATGGCTAGGGATTCCCTAGGAAAACGTTAGAGCAGCTTTATGTTAGCGTAGAGGTTTCCTCCATGGCTTTGCTGACCTATCATCTTTGTTGAGGCTAGGATAGACTCCTTTCCTTCAACATCTAGGGCTTCTTCCTCCTAGGTTTTTCTCACACTAAACCCCATGACAAGTGGAGAGAAATCAAGGGAGGTGTGTGTGTGAAATTACTCTCAAGTCATCTACTTTTATACTAAAACGTTGAGCACATGTGGGGTTTATTTGGTTGCTGGCTGACCTTGACGAATTGCCTTATAACAGAAATAAATTCATAACTCCATGAATACTTATCAGAATGGGATGATATTTAGATCAATCCTACACCTCTTGATGAGAGGGTTCCAAGAAAAATATCAGCTACCATAAATAAGATGACCCACATGGAGTTTGGACCTAGTTGCCAATTTTAACACTCGAGAAAATAGGGAGAGATCCATCCACTGATCCATCTGCCATATTGTACTATGTCTACCATCAGTGCCCTGCACTGCTCTACTCTGCTCTGTTGATCTCTACTCTGCTGAAACATGAAGAAGAAGAATTGATTGAGAATGTCTCATACCATTCTCTACTGACCCAAAGTCAGTTCCATACGAAGAGAGTGTGACATGCCACTCTTACTAATCCCAGATTAGTTCCAAGAGAGTGAGTCATATCACTCTTACTGACTCAAAGTCAGTTTCATTGATCCCAGATCAATGGAGGTGATCCTAGCATAGGGAGTATGGTAGATAAAACGATGCATCCATTGATAGTACTACTATGGTCCCTAACCCCATTTACTTGCTCATTCGACAGATGAGAGGTACTTCCCTTGAGTCCCAGACTGCATGGTTAGGATGCCTCAATAGGAGAACCACTCATCCTATCCCTAAGTTGCCACAGTGTATCACAGGGGAGGTTGAGCCATTCACCCTATACACAATGCACCATTAGGGGAGGGTGAGTCGCCTTATGTTCGCTTGTTGCTCCAAGAAGTACCCCAAGCCCCCCGGACCTCCCAGAGCTTAATAGATGCATCAGTCAGGACCCTCATAAGAGGGTCTCTCAATTACTCCAAGTCGTTCAGGAAAGTCACAAATTTGACCTTTCCCTAGGGCTTTGATATAATTTTTGTGACTTGTACATTAGTCTAAATGCGATGGAGCCTCCTCGCTCATCGACGTACCATATCCTAGATAAGGTAGTATCTGATGTCTATATGCTAGAGCAATCATAGAATATGGGATTCCTCAACAATCGAATCCCACCTCGGTTGACAGAGAAGATCATGGTGGTATCCATCATGTGTACAAACAATTCACTAAAGAGCTTCCACAACCAGGTAGCTTCACACAATATCATACTTGTAGCTATGTATTCGGCCTTAGCGGTTCTTATAGCAACAAAATTTTGCTTCCTACTCATCCGGAATATCAAACAGAACCTAAAGAGAATCAACACTCAGAAGTGCTCTTGAGATCCTTCACATTTCCTGCCCAGTCAACATTCGAATAATCTTGCAGCTTCATATTTCCAGCAATGTATCTCAAGCCATGAGGGATTGTGCCCCGAAGATATCTGAGAAGATTCTTGTCACCAAACTAGTGAGGCTCAACTAAAATATGAGCCCAACATGCTAACTGCAAAGCATGTCTTCGGGCGGAAGTTCACCAATAACATCAATGTTAATGAGTTTATGGAACTCTGAGGCATTTCCCAAATCTGGTCCGAAATCACTACCATATAACTTCCGAAAGTTAAGATCCTTGAGGTAGTCATGGGCTTGCATTCTACCATTCCACATCTGGAATCCAACTCCCTCTTACTTCTACAAATGAGAGGGTCTAAACCTATCAGAAATAGGTCATCCTTAGAAGGTGTCGGCATGTGAGGTATATCATCCACAACCTTCAAGCATTGGTTTGGATCGACTTCACTCTTAGTGAATCTCAACTTCATCAAATAGCTATCAATCCTCTCATACTAAGCCCAAGGTGTTTTGCTTCAAGCCATATAGGGCTTTCTTCCACCTACACACTTGAGATTACTTATTATGAATCTCAAATCCCTTGGGTTGTTCCAAACCTAAAGACATGTTATATGAGGAGAATGGTCCCCTTGTAATATTTTCCTTCGGTACATCTCAGACATGTACCTTCATGCTCCTTGAATTCAGGCATCCCTGTCACCATTTTACTCACACTGGTTAGGGTCCTGTAATAAGTAGACCTCCAGTTCTATAGATGAGATATGTCAATTTTGACATGATCCCTAATGGACCATCCGACAACTTGATACAAACTTCCAACTCTGAACTCAAGGATAAAAGAATCTTTGAAAATTCTATTTTCAAACATGTACCTTTCCATCGATGAATGCCACCCTGTAACCTTTGACTTCCATTGCCAAAATGGACACTAGGTTCTTCTTGTGATTAGGTACATAAAAGAGATTTTGTAAATCAATCGAGTCACACTCATTGAGGGGTAACACTCCCTACACCCTTTTCGTGATAGGTGGAATTGACTCCAAGTATAATCCCATGATTGTTTCCATATCTAGCAAATTAAAGAGAGCACCCTTCTATCCATTGAAGTGCCTTGAAGTATTACAATAAATAAGATAGATTCCTAATGATTCTGGAGGAGAGGACCAATATAAGATAACGCTTATTTATCTTACTAGAAATAATATTTGATTCTTCATACTTGGGGTTCCTTGCTTTCTTGAAGAGTCAACTATTTCCTTGATGACCTGCATTACCTTTCATTCCTCTGATCATTGAAGATGTCCCTGGAATGATTGTTATCATCATCAAGTGATGTGTCCCTACCATTCAAACACTCCTTTGCATAATGCCATAACTTATTGCAAGCAAGGTATCTGCCTTTCCTATCACCCCGAGATCTAAATTTCCCATTGAAGTGATATGTAGGTAGGCCATTAGAAGCTTCCATTGTGTCATTCTACTTCGACTTCACCCTTGGTGAATTTGAAGAGGGATGAGGAATCCACTGATCCTATTCTCCTTTCCCAACTGTCTTCAGTGATTTCTCTTTCACTCTTACTTGGGCTTTGTCTTCACCTCAGCTCTGATACCATGTTAATTTTAGGTACGTTCTATGCTTAGAGAAATTTATTTCAATTTTCATAGTTAGCTCAATATCATTTCCAGATTAGAAATCACATCAACATTAAAGTAATTTGCAGATAGAACATAAACATAGGCCGCATAAAACAAGCCAAGACAAGATGACACAAGATGTAGCGCTAGCCAGGGACAAACCCCAATGTGAGGAAACCCTTGATCAATTATTCTTAATATTTCAATGCAGAGAGAGAGATAGTACATTTACAAAAGAAGTCAACGTTTTGACTTATCCAAATAAGTGCATAGATCATCTCTAAGAAGATGATACATGAGTTAGATGAGCTCATTTGAAGACATACTGCTTCAACTGATTCTCCATCACTCTGTTGCACCTATCATTGTGCTGCTCCTCATCATCATGTTGTACCTCACTATGTTGTACCATGCTGCACGCATCATCACTATGATGCATCTCATCACGCTTCACTAGTCATGGTTGTACCCATCACTATGCTCAATGTATACTGCAAAGTATCATCATCCTGCACCACTATCATTAAGTTACTCTTCATCACATACTCCCATCACTAAGCTACACTTTATCATTATGCAGCACTATACTAAATGTTGCATCAACTGTTGTAGCCAACCATAATGCTTCATCAATATTATCCACCATGTGACCTTGTTGTCCCATGCATCTTTGTAGCACTATGTAGCTCAGTTGTTCCATGTATATTTGTAGCATTATGTAACCCAATTGTACCATGTATCTTTCCGCACTAGTCACCTTGTTGTCATATGTATCATGGATCCACCAAGCTCCATTTCTTAGCTATCCCATTTACTAGCATTGTTGTCCCTTCAACACTGTTGTGTCAAATCTACATTTACTGTTACTTATATTTTGATTGGTTAGGGCATCTGGCAGCCCTTACACACCCAGCTATTAGTCCACAGACAACCCTCAAGGACTGCAACATACCTCCCCTAGCATGCTACTGTTCTAAGCATATTTCAGCCCTCAATTCACCTTACGCAAGTCCTCACTATGATGTTATGGCCTGCAGCCTAGCACACAGTACTCATGTAGCTTGCGGCCTGCACCATACAAGTATTAGTAGGTGTCTCTAGCTTGGACTACGTAGTAATTAACCTCGGCCTCCTTCCAGCAGCTCCGTGCCTTGTTTTATCCCTTAAAATAGTCCCTAATCTCCTCGATGTCTTGGCCTCTTCTTACTCTTGCTAGGACTACAGGTAGGGTTTGCTAAGGCCTCCCTCAGCCTCCTTAATCTTCTCCACATCACACTATCCACAATCGCCTCAGACTTCTTAATTGTGACTATGATTTAGTGTTAGGACAGTGTAAATAATTGTTGAACATCCCTCATTACCTTGACCTCTTCTTGTTGCGACTTATCCTCCTTCAACGAGCTTTCTCCAAGTTATGCGTTGCACTAGGGCATCCTTAAGACTACGACTAGGGGAGCCTTAGGACTGTGGTTAGGGCTTCCTTAGGATAACATTAGGGTAGATTTAGGTTAGTGTAGAGATTCCTTCCATGGCTTTGTTGGCTTGTCATCTTTGTTGCAGCTAGCGCAGCCTCCTTTCCTTCAAAGTCTAGGGCTTCTTCCTCCTAGATTTCTCTCACACTAAAATCCAAGTCAAGTGGAGAGAAATCAAGTGAGAAGTGTGTGTAAAATGACTCTCAAGTCATCTCCTTTTATACGAAAACGTTAAGCACATGTGGGGTTTATTTGGTTGATGGCCAACCTTGACGAATTGTCTTATAACACAAATAGATTCATAACTCCATGAATACTTATCGGAATCGGATGATCTTTATATCAATCCTACACCTCTCGATGATAGGGATCGAAGAAAAATATTATCTGCCATAAATAAGATGACCCACATGGAGTTTGGCCCTATTTGTCAATTTTAACAATTAGGTTGAGATCCATCACTACACCTTTAAAACCCATTAAAGATAACTTGTGTCTCCTCTCTTTTATTAGAAAAAAAATTACTTATTTCATGAGAATATTCTTACCTTCCACAATGCAATGCATGTATTCTAGTTTTTATTAAGTTACTAATCTCATTTTTTACCTTATTCATTAACTTACTAGGTTACTAGAATGATTGTATATTGTTTTACAATATATTTACAATATATTTACAAGTGCTTAAAGTAAATATCCTATGGAAAATTTTAAGTGGTTGTTATGGATGTTCCAAGTCATAATGTACTTAATAAATTCACAATTACATAAAACTTAATAAGGCTTAGCTCAAAATGTTTAACACAAGTTTGGTTTCATGTTAACTCAATAACATCTTGATCACATCCTATAATGAAAGGCTATTTATATGTGGGGATAATCTAACTGATAAGCTCTCGATCATATTGAAAAAGTTGCAAAAACTTCCTTAAACTATGTTCAATGACATAAATTCATCACTCAATTTTTATAAAGGAAAAACCTTTAAAATACTTCAACATGCAAATCTATCTTCAAGTCTTCACTTTATTTTTCTTAAATTGAATCTTATTAGGCTAGATAAAATCATTGCTAAAGGGAAATAACTTAAGTGGTGGGGAGGTAAGTTTTTCACTCTCTACACCCAATTTCAAATCCCTTATAAATTTTGGCTTATTGCGATAGTGCTAAAAGGGTAGGTTCCTCCCAAGAATAAGATTCCCAAAATTCAAGTTTGTTTCCAAATATCTCAATCTTTCCTAAATCATAAATTATTGATATACCTAAATTACAAGTTATTATATATACTTTATTTTTGCTCATTTAAAAAAGACATTATAATAGCTTTCTTTCACCTAACAAAAGGTGAGGAGGTCATCAAATTGATCTCCAAGGTCCGGGTTCTTCTCCTGATAATTATAGAAGAGAAAAATAAATGCCAAATAATGTTGGTGGAAAATATAATTAAAATCACATGGAATTTAATTTCAATAAATATGATGCCATGCTATGCATAAAAAAATCTTCCCAAATTAATGAAGGAGAAGCGGGGATGCCCTATACTAAAACACATTAGATTTTGTAAGCATACATATTGAGAATAAGAACCCCAATGACACCAAGGGATTTAGGATTTACCCCACTCCACCCCTACTACACCTATACACCTTCACTTTTAACTCAATGGTTCATTATATTATCACTATGTCCATTCACTGGCTTGCGAAGGTCATTAAATCCTATGAGTTTCAACATTTTAATCCTTCCAACTGCCATTGGCATGTCAATCATGGAAGTCCAGATTCAAAACACACACTGCAAAAGGTAAGCACTATGTTTTCATTATACTCTGGAATATTAGAATACAAATTTTTGGTACACCCAATGTGTATATGCAACAACACAATTTTCACAGACTGTTCTTCATGGTTATATATTCATGCAGATCATTTCGTGTCAGTCTGATATAGATTGATATTTGGATTTGGTTTTTGCCTTATTTTGAAATTAGAGAAACTCGATCATCTGAAACCCTAAATGAAATTCCGGAGGAAAAATCCCTAAAAGGAAATTTGGGGCCTAAATGCTTCATTTCCTTTGTCAAGTGCCCAATTTAGCCCAATTTTCCACAATTTGGAGGAAAAACATTCACCCTAGGACACCAAAAAATGTCAAGAAGTAGAGGGAAACAAGCAAAGGGATCTGATTCTTGTTAGAATAAGGTATTTCATACTCAATTTATAGATTTTTACATGTTCCCATTACTTGTTTGAATTTCATTTTTTAGTTTTTAATTTCAAAATTATAAAAGAAAAAAATTCCTATATATAGGGTTTATTTTCTTATTTATATATATAAAAAAATTAGTGTACATATATAGGGACATGACAATGAGGAACTGAAAAAGGAAATGAATTTTATATTGGGGGTAGAAGCAATGAAAAAACTAGAAGGTGTGGAATTGTCCATGCTTGCCAAATAGGTGGAAGAACGATCTACCAAAGGCACTGAAACGGTTCAACCAAGGCAACCCTATCAAAGGGAATCAATTGATTCCCCATCGTATCCTAGACCAAGCAAAATATCTAGGAAAACATCAATCACAATAACATTTAATAATATGTAATAGGTAACAAAGACGTTGAATGTTCTAGCCACTCTTAGGACCCAAATTTCATCTACCACTAGTACATGTTATGCATCTTGCATTGGTACATAGAAAATTGAGGTAGAATATGTTGTTGTCTCAGAGAATATCAAAATGAAAGATGCTGAGAAAGTGTTCAATCATATTTTTAAGAAAGCATTCCTTCAATGCTTCAAAGAGCATCTACATATTCCATTCTCAAAGATACCCATGCACCTTCAAAAGATAGTCATCCATGACATGGAGACTGAATTTGGGATAGGTTGGTCAGTAAAGAAAGTAAAAAAAAGTTGAGTAAAACTTTAAGAGATTTTTTTGCAACTAAATGAAAAGGATAAAAAAAATTCCTCCCTAGATAAGGACCAAAATAAGGCCAATTGATGTAATCGTGAAAGTATGGAAAGAGATCATGAAACCATATGATATAGTAGATGCATAGAGGAAGTTCGAAGAGGAGAGCACCCAGGTATTTAAATTTTGTCATAAGATTATTTCAAATTCATTAAAATATTTTTATATTTTAATGGTGCATGATCAAATTGAATTAGTGTATGTTTTAGGATAAGGCCTCGAAGGCCAGGCTTGCCAAATTTCATGCTACACATCACAATGTCCAAACAAGTTTAGAAGCCTTAATATGAAAATTTGTAAGTATATTTAAGTATTCGAAATTATATATATATATATATATATTATATATATATATATATATATATATTATATATATATATATATATATATATATATATATATATATATATATTATTTTGTACACAAAAGTAAATGATTGGATACTAATTGCTTTAACTACTCCATCTTCCATGTTTGGACAGGAGGAACAATATGGACATTATCCATCACAATTGGTATTTGATATGATACAACACAAAAATTGGTGCGATTTTGTTATCTAGATGGAGAATAAGGTATCATTAGTTGACTTTCAATAACTTGGTTGGAAATTGTTATGTTAATATTTTAATTTGCATTTCTTGTGTTGAGTTGTTTATTTATGTGTAGCTGGAGTAATTTTGTGCTCCCATTGGTCATAGCACCCTTCTAAATCACCAACCTTTCACTATGATCAAGTCCTTATAAATCAATACCCAATCATGGCTTTATCAATTCCTTTTCCAAAAGCCCTAGGCCAAAGGAGAGATGCAATACCATGTAATACATAACCCATGGACAACAAACTAGATCCCTGTTGTAGCTTGACAAAGCATAGCGAGTACCTCTAGAGTACAAGGCAAGATTATAAAATTCCACCAATGACAAGAAACAAGTATAGCAAGCCTCCAAGAACAAGACACAAGTCATAGCGAGCCTACAAGGACAAGACATAAGGCATAGTGAACCTCCAAGGGAAAGACACAAGTCATAGCGAGCCTCCAAGGACAAGACACATGTCATAGCAAGTCGCCAATGAGCTTAACAAAGACATAATAAAACCTAGAAGGAGAAAGAACAGTTGTAGAGAAATTCCCCATTCAATCGCAGAGAAAAACCAAGCGTGAAAGAGCATGAGAAGTATGTTGCAATTCCTGAAGGAGCTCATATCTATATATATATATATATAATATATATATATATATATATATATATACTTCCAACATCACTCTTACATGACTTTACATTATGGCTAACTTGCATTTCACATAACCAACGTCTAGCTCGTGATTTCTTCACAACTTTATAACTTTTACTTCTTACATCATAGGAAAGGTTTTCCTTATGAATTTAAGGATTTTTGTTAGCCTCACTCTCACATTAAAAACAATAATAAGCCCAAAAATATTAAATTAATTAAATCATGAAAGTTAGGATTTATTCCTACCTTTCTAGATTGAGTTTGTTCCTCATGGTTAGGAGTCAGTTTAGACCTAGTTGGTTGAGATATTCTCTCTAACTAGTTAGGCTCATAGATTAGTTTTTGGTTGAGAGATTTGCTCAACCATAGTGTCCAAGATAGACTCACTATCTTCAGACAAATTCTCATGTATTTATTTGTTCTATTATCATTATTTGTAAATTACATTGAGAGTGTGAGGAATTTAATACAATGAGACTCTCAGGCTTTTTCCGCCATGTTTGGTTTTTTTATGTCTTTGATATTTTATTTTATATTTATTTAATTTTCTTCATGTGGTATCAGAGCCTATGCTTGCTTAAGTCCCTTATGGGAAAATCCAGGAAGATGATAGATCTTTGAGTTTGATCATCTGTACATAGATTGATATTGAAGAGGAGTTTGCAGATGTATTGTCTCTTAGAAAATATTTCTATGTGTTATTTGTAGCTATGTGTTTTTTGTATAGTGTAAACCTACATGTGGTTATGTGTTGTTCCAATGGCTCCCTTAATATAATTGTTATCATTTATGAAGGCTCGATTATCTTGATCATTGGTTATCAATCAGCTAAGGGGATGGCATTTGCCATGCCTTAGGTGACCGCTGCAACTATTTCTACTACCATCGGAGTCTTATGCAGGTTCGATTTGGTGTCCTATTTCTTGCCAATGTGAGTATGATCATTTATGTAAATCATAGGAGGGATAGCGCCCAATAGTATTTATTTTTTTGCTAATGCAAGAGTCATGCCTTCTATTCCATATAACCAAAAGGAGAAATTTACATATAATGCAAACAACCAAAGGCTAAACCGTTTAACCTAGGGTTTTACTTCCTAACCGAAAGGTCGAAGTAACTAGAGACCCATACAACAGAGAAAAATAACCCAGATCCGGAAAAGAAATGCACCCTAGCTAAACAGAATTTTAGTTCCATAGAGGGAAAAAAGGAAAAGCATGAGTGGTCCACCTGGACACCCTTCAAGACCTAGACCAACCAACCTACACGCTGTATCATGGTCATTGATTATCCTTGCCAAATACAACGGTGGAGAATCATATCGCATGAATAATAAGCTCCAAGAATAACCGCCCGATGAGGATGGTATTCTCTCACCTACCTTCACCACGTGTAGAGTGGTGAGTGGAATCGTGCTCAACTCAGAGAAAGCACTCCCGGCTTTAAGGGCTTGCGATAAACTGTGAACCATCCCATGGCTGGTATTGACACCACGGGCAGTAATGTGAAGGGTTTCATGTCGGCTGAGAAAGCCGAGACTCTAGTCCTTCGCATCACCCCCACTCCTCATTCACCATCTGAGCATCCAAGAACTATTGTCTACCAAGCAACTTCCATCTAAGACCCCTGTGATCGCGCTTTCTGGGCTAAGAAAGGTGGAAGAGACCTGTATCCCCATTGCAAAATCATCTCTGAAACACCACTTCATATTGGACCCAGTTTCTGTGGCTGATGATCAACTCCGTTTCGGTATAGCATTCTATCCTCATTCACCTGATTGAGATAGTTCTCCCTCAAACTACCCTGTGGCATCTCTTGCCATGTAAACTTGACACTGCTTTTGGTGCAAAGAGCCCCTTTATTAGTTAGAATATCTGCCAATTTATTGGCCGTTCTTCACACATGAGTGAAACTTACGGTTCTCAAGTGCAGAAGGTGGAACTGTATCCTTTGAAAGACCTAAAGCAGCCTCCTATGTCTCGAGACCTTTTCTGGCGTCGAAGCACAACAAATTCTCTTGACCAAATTGATGATTAGCTTAGAGTCAGCTTCAATTATGATGTTTTGAAGATTGTCCTGCTTTGGGATTTCTAAACATTGTTCTAGTGCTATAAGCTCTGCCATATTGTTTGTGGCTCTTCCCAGATGGCAATGATAAATAAAATGGATGCACCTGTTTTCATCCCTTAACACCCCACCATAACTAGCAATACCTAGATTGCCTTTTGAGGCTCCATCTATGTTGAATTTCATAAAACCCTGAGGGGGAGGATGCCAGAAGTCTTTCTTAGTGACCATTGTCTTTACCTTTGTGTCCATTCCCTAAGGAATAAGCCCCTACATTCCCAATTGAAGAAGTATCTGCATATCAGCTTTTGAAGGGGGCTTTTTCGGTAAGCTTGCATTAAAGTTCCCATCGTCTCTTTGATATGTCGTAAGATCTGAGCCATGATGCTCTAGTACGAACTTCTTTTATTTTTGAATATTCTGTCGTTCCTTTCTTTCCAAACATTCCATATTATGAAGCTTGGAGTTAAAGCCCAAGCTTTGCTGACTATGTCATAATCAAATAAGTTTCCTCTCCAGTTGTTAAGGGTATTGGTGATGCTCCCTCTATCCCTATCTGTCTTTCTGAAAATGAAGGCAAAAGCATCCCACAAGTTGGAGGTGAATATGCACGTATTGAGTAGGTGCTCCATCATTTCCTCTTTAGACTCACAAAGCAGGCATCTAGATGGTCCCAGCACGCCCCTCTTCCGAATGTTCTCCCAAGTAAGAATTTTCTTATGATGTACCAACCACATGAAAGTTTGGTTTTCATCCATCCTTGGTGCCTCCATAGGTTCTGCCAAACCCTATCCAGTTCATTAGAATCAAGCTCTAGGAATAAGTGCTTTGCCTCCTTAATACTAAAGGTGCCTTAATTATTATTGCCCCATCTAAGTTGGTCACGATCCTCTGAAACCAGTATTTTCCTTTGGTCCAACATTATTAGAAGTGCATCAACTTTTTCTTTCAAGCGGTTGTCATCCCTGTAATCCATATTCTTCCAGTTATGCCATTTTCCTTCATTGCTTGTCTGATCCCAAAAATCCTTTACCCTAAGTATTCTTTGGTGTTAGTGTCATTCTTGAGATCCACAAAGTCCTCCCTTAGCAGTAGAGGTTCTTGTTGCCATTTATTCTCCCAAAATAATGCTAGATCTCCTGCTTTGATTTCCCAGAAACTATTTTTTTGAACTATGCTTCTATTCTCCCACACTTTGTTCCGAATGTAGGATCCTTTTATGATGCCAGACATCCTTATGAGGTCACTATTTTTCCAATTTCTAGTGTATTTTTATTTCCAAATACGAGCCCACTAAGCCTCTAGATATTTTTCCCACCTCCACCATAATTTTGCCCCTAAAACTTTGTTTAGCATTTCCGAATCATCCAGACCAAGTCCTTCGTGGTTTTTAGGTCTGAAAATAGTATCCCAGGCAACCAAGGCCCATTTATTTTTCTCCATCCCCTTAACCCAAAGAAAGTCTCTTTGAATGATTCTAAATTGATGCAAGACTCCTTTTAGAGCTGGAAGGGCTAAAAGCATGAAGATGGGGGTTGATTGAAGGATAGCTTTTGTAAGCACCAGTTAGGCTGCCAAGTTCAAAGATCTAATTGTCCATTTCCATATCTTGTCCTACATCTTGTTAATTACTGGCTCCCAAATACTCTTGTGCAGAGGCTTGTCAGTTAGTGGATCTCCCAAGTATTTGGAAGGTAGCACATCTCTTTGAAAGCCTAAAATTCTGGAGATATTCCGCTGAATAGCAATATTAGTATTAAAGAATAAAATATTAGACTTTGAGAGGCTTACCTCTATACCCACTGCCATGGAAAAGTCACTTAGTATTCGTTTATAAGCTAGCACCTATTTTTCCGTGGGGATGCCCTAAAGCATGGTGTCATCTACAAGTTGCTGATGGGTCAAAGCTTGTCGAGTCTCGGAGAGTTTGAGACCCTGGATAGTACCCACTTCTTTAGCATGCTTGATAGAATGACCAAGTCCTTCCATCATAAGGATGAAGAGAAAGGGGGAGAGAGGATCTCCCTACTTGAGGCCTCTTGAAGGTTTAAAAGTTTTAGATGGAGAACCATTAACCAAAATTGAGAAACTAGAAGAAGTGACCAGGGCCATAGCCCAACTTACCTAGTTTTGGTCCAATCCAAAGGCTAGAAGGACCTTCCTAATGTAGGTCCAATTCAACTTGTCATAAGCTTTGGAAAGGTCCAATTGCATAATCATTTCCACCTTCCTGTTACTTAACAATGAATGAACCACCTCACGCGCTTGGATGATGTTATGAAGGATTTGTCTGCCCTCCAGTTAACTTGTTTGCTCCATAGAAACTAGAGTGGGAAGAAGTGGTTTGATTCTATTGGAAATCACTTTGGATATTATCTTGTACACCACATTGCACAAAGCTATGGGTCTGAATCTTTCTGGATTCAAAGCATTGTCCTATTTGGGGATCAGAAAGATGAAGTATTGAGCACCTTCAGAATGGTTCTGCTCATCCTTGAGTCCTCCACGACATTTAGAATATCTTGCTTGACAATGTTCCAGCAAGCTTTAAAGAAATCGACATTGAAACCATCAAGGCCCGACGCTTTTCCATTCTGCATTTTTTTTATAACATCACTAACCTCCTCTTGATTCACTAGCCTATTGAGTTTGTAATTATCTTCTCTTGTAACTGGCTTAGGAATGTGCTTAGTGAAGTCCCTGATAAAATGACCTCTATCTATGATGGTCTCCTCTATGATACTTTGAAAGTGCTAAACCAACACAGATTCTCTGTCTTCATGGGTATTGAGTAATTGACCATTAGAGTCCTTAATTGTTGAGATCCTATTATGCGACCTGTTCTCCATTGTAGATATGTGGAAAACCTTTTGTTTCTCTCCCCTTCTTTTAGCCATTGAACTCTTGATTTTTGTCTCCAAAATAGCTCTTGTTGCTTACATAAGTTCTCCCAGTCCTGATGAAGCTTGGTGGCTTGATCGTTCCTTGCCCTATCAAGGCCATCTGTTATAAGGGCTTGATTGAGTTCCTACATTTTACCTTCGACAACCTTTTTCACTTCAAAAATATTGCCAAACTCATTCTTGTTCCAATATTTCAGTTTGAGCTTGATATGTTTCAGTCGTTTGTGTAGTAGAAACATTCTCGTACCCTAAATCTGCAGATCCTCTATCCACCATTTTCTAATTTTGCTGAGAAAATTTGGGTGGGTGAGCCAGATATTCTAAAATCTAAAAGGTCTGTTCTTGGGGGTGCCAATGCCCTGAACCTCAAGTTGGACAGGTCAATGGTCTGAGCCACTAAAGGGGAGAATTCTCACTGTCATATCCATGCTTGTGAACGTGAGGTCCTCTAAGATAAGGAATTTGTCTAACTTTGAGGCTACTTGAGACTCTCCTCCTCTCTTATTGTTCCATGTAAAGAGGCCATTACTCATATCTATGTCAACTAGCTTCATGTTATCTAGAAAATTCTCAAATTCTATAGAGTCTTTGCTTAAAGTTCTAGTCCCACCTTTCTTCTCCGTAAGGGATTTGATCATGTTAAAGTCCCCGCCCATTATACATGGTATTTCTACATGTCTATCTCTTAGTTCCACAAGAGAATCTAGAAGCCAAGTTTATCATCAGGTCTTTGAGGGCCATAAACATTTGTAATTAAATATGTCTCTCTATCTCCCATAGGTTGAATAACCACTGATAAATAATTCCTTGATGCCTCAACATCTATTATGCCAAGCTTTGGGGGTTCCAAAGAGTAAGGATACCTTCTACTGTTTTGTCTGCTTTGACTTCTAGAAACTCATATTTATGGAACCATTTATTGTGTATTCCCTTTATTTTTTGAATGGAACATTTAGTTTCCTAGATAAAGATCATGTCCGGAACTTCTTGTTTCATTCTATTGTTGAGTAACCTTTGTTTCCTTTTAGTTCCTAGACCTCTGATATTCCAAGATGTTAACTTCATTATGAAAGATTTGTAAAGGAGTAGCTGGTTAGATATTTCATCTTACCTGAATCTATCATTAGTTTTCCACATTCCATCAATAACTCATTTAGGTTTTTTCTGCCCCTTTTCTTTTGTGGATTCCTGGGAGCTAGTCCTGGTTTGGTTTTCATAATTTTCACCCCTTCATTACCCTACCTTTCGGTGTGTCTCTATCCTTCCAGCTCATTCGTCTAAGTTCTCCATAAGAACAACTGTTGCACTCTGTTAAAATCTTCTTGAGGTAATGAGTCCACCCCTCCCATGGTCCCCTCTTTCAAGAATCCTTCCAGATCTAGGTGTTCTCTGTCAAGAATATTCTGCAGCTCATGATCCTCCATTTCCATCTCACTTGGGGTCATTTCGTGGTCCATTTTCAGCTCCTCATTGTTTGGCATAGTCCCTTTCTATCTATAAGTATCATGTGTTTTCACACTATGTTCTTCCTTATCTTTATCCCCTAGGCTTCCCTCCATTTCCTGGTCTACCTTTGTTGTCTCTTCCTCTTCTTCTAATGCTTGGAAGCTATTCATACTAGCTTGTTGCCCCTTTGTTTGATTTTTCTTTGGCCCCCTTTTACCCCCCTTTCCTCTATATCCAATTTTGTGAAAGATTTCAGTGTCTTTCACTGTGGTAGCTTTACATTTGGTCTCTATTGTACTAAGAGGGCAATCTCTAAATAGGTGCCCATGTTCATGGCACCGTCAACATCTGAAAGGAATATGTTCATAATCCACTATTTGCACCCATTCTTCATTGAAAACTTCCTGGATGACCTCATCTGGTAGAGCTCCAGAGAGATCCATCTCCATAGATATTTGGGCAAAGGAAGTGTATTTTCCCCTTATGGTTGCCTCAAATGCTTTGACAAAACGCCTTAATTTATTTCCTATTGCAGATAAAGATTCAGTTTGCTAGTAATCTAGAGGTAGGGAATAGAGTCTTACCCAAACCAGGATCGAAGTGAAATTCTCATGTTACAGTACATAATTCATCATCCAAGGCCGCATATAAAGGCCTGCAACTGCATAGAAATAGGGCCCTCCATCAAACACCTTGTCTTTGTCCTCTATATCTATGAAGACTACCGTGAAGAAACCTTTTGATCCAAGATGTAGGTCTATGCCTCCTTTAGGTTTCCAATGGTATTTGATCCACACATGCAGTGCCTTCTCAGTGGGCCATAATCCCATGAATTTACAAATGATAGCATAGGTCTGCATGTGCTCCATGTGCGCCTGCAGTGCAGGATCATTTAAAAATACTCTAGGTGTGACCTCAGCCTTAGGCTTACATGGACCCTTTTGTGTTTTGTTTTCTGCTTCCTTTTTCTTGTCCTCTTCCTCATTTTCTTTTAATCTATTGTCCTCCCTTGAATTGGTCAAATCTAGTGCCTTCGTCAATGTTCCTCTTCCCTTCTCCCAAAAGACCTCTAGTCGTCTCCAACGGTTTCTTACCTCGACTGGCTACTTCCTGGCTGTAGGAGGGAGTGGAGCTCCCTCCTTTGTGCCCCTCCATGGCTTCCAACTCCTAAATATTCTTGAAACCCTAGCTCTTACTAGTCCTGCACCCTGTTTTCCCCCCTTCATGAATTAATCAGCACCCAATAGAATTTCAAGTTGAAGGAGCCCTTGAAATTAAATGTTACCAATTTTGGTGAATGTTTGTCAAGGATATTATGAAGACTCGATCTCACCAAAATATGGGTTTTCCTATAGCTACATCCATCTAAACGAATGTTGACTTGAATTTATGGTCATCTGCAAAATTGATCAATAGATATATAGCTACACAAGACCAATTTGAGTTATATTTTTAATAGAGACGATGGGCTAGTCTTTCCCAAAATTACTTCATACTATCATTAAGAAGCTAGTGAAGGTATCATCGTGATGGCTTTGAGTTCACGTGCGAATTTCGCTACACCAAAGACAATGAAGTCATGTCCTTTTAGATCTCCATGACCGCGTGAAGAGAATTTTATGGCATTTCCAAAGGTTCTCCATGAAAAATCATGTAGAGGCTAATGTAAGGAATTTGTGCACCATGTATGCTCTTCCATCCCAGGTAGGGATTGAGCACATATATTGAATCCAAGATCCTTTTATTCTTGAAAATTATTTGCATTATTAATTGGGAGATTGAGTGCTTTCAATCTTAAGGAGGTTATGAGTATTTTGGAAGGGATGAGAGCTTCATTTTATCTATACTGAGGATATAAACTTGGAAGGGAAATTTTGCAAGGTAATATCTGCCACATCTGTTTCCTAACTTCCTTGTTCTAGAGGTCATCTATTGCTCAGAAAATTTGGCATAATTCCGAGAACGATATTTTCTCAACCATAATGTCCAAGATAGACTCACTATCTTGAGACAAATTATCATCATGTATTTATATGTATCATAAACATTATTTTGATAATGAGAATGTGAGGAATACATCAAGGCTAAGGCCTTTTCTACCATTTCCATGTCTCTGGTATTTTTTCATGTGTGTTAATTTTGTTTAATATTCTACAATTTATTTGATGAGGGGATATGTCAATTTTGATATTGTGTAGGATGAATTTCTTTGGTTCTCCATAAAATTTGATCATCCCTTGAATGCATAACTATATTGTCTTAAATCACCTCTAGTCTTCAACCAATCAGGGAACTCAAGTGCCTCAATTTGAATTGGTTATTCATGCAATAAATAACTTAGATGAGGGAATTGTCTAACTTGTTAGGGATAAATATTAGGTAAACAAGTCCACTACGATGCTAAAAGTTCAATCTAGGAAGACTGTGACAGTTGTTGTGTTTGGTCCTGACAAGCCCATGACCTTGATTGTTGTGAAGGAGATGGTTTGACACTCCCAAAATAGTTCCCTTCTAAGTGGTATTGGGAGTGTGTGCTCCCCAACTCATGTTTGGAGTTTCAAGGAGCCTTTTAACCCCCAAGGAGACCTAGATAAAATCTAAAACTTGTAGTATATAGGATGGTTTTCAGCAAGCCTTTAAAATCTTGTTTCCCTTTATTCTTTTTGAGGTCTTAGCTAGACTAAATGATACTTGTGTAGCCAACATGGATTCCATCACGACACTTACCCAATGAATATATCTCCATGGAATGTCAAGGAATTCATAGCCCCCTATGGAAATTATAGGGTTTGCAAGAGCAAGGCTATGCTCTAGAATCTTGAGTTTGTTTACATAAAGAAGTCAAAATTATTGGAATTTTTCGAAGAGTACTATGAACTACATTTGGCCAGAGGCATTCATTTTGACCATTGATAAAGAATATGGTAGGAGAAGAGTTGTGTCATTTATTTTTCCTTATTTAGTTTCTACCACAGTGGATTTGGGAAGTCATCCCATTCAAAGATTCGTTTGGATTATGCTTAATTTGCATGGTCTCATGAGATTTTGGATTGCATGTGGTGAAATGATCGGTTTTCATTTGCAGAGTGCTATGAACTATATTGGCTAATTTTTTCCAGATTTAACTTTACTCATGAATATGGTAAGGGGATGAATTGTGGTCATGTTGGATTCTTACCTAGTTGTTTTCTTTGGTTGATTCACTAATTACACTTACAGATTGGTTTGGATTATGCTAAGTTTAGATGATCATACATTGGGTTTAGCTAACGTCTATACGATTGATGGCATGAAAGATATTTTTTGGTATGGTGATGGATTATTGATGAACTCCCTAAATTCTATTGCCTTATTTGGATATTTAGACGTGGAGGATGCCTAAGAGGGAAAATAAGGTATCCTTTTGGTTAGGCTTCCTTATGATGAGAAAATTTTGGATGGACGCATGTTCAGTGTAGCTGACATATATGTTGCCAATGATGATAAAGAGAAAGTTTAGTTTTGGAGACATTTAATTGATGAATTCTTTGAATTACATTGGTTTCTTTAAAGTTTATACATTTGTTTAGGCCAATAGACATTATGAAGATGTTTGCAGTCTAGACTTGTGTCTACTCTAGTCTTCTATAGGTTATTGGATGAAATGAAAATGCACATAATTATGTTCATTTCAATTATTAAAGGTGGGTATTTTTTCAAGCTTGATAACTCCCCCATTATCACAAAAAAATACTATGCTTATCCTAATGAACTTGCAGATCTATAAGTATTTTCCTAAGCCAAATTGCTTGACATGCCCATTTTGTTGCTACTCTATTTTAAGTTTCCTACATTCGACCTTGGAAGTTAGGGGGGAGAGAGAAAGGAAGAGAGAGAGATAGTGGACCATGACCTTGTCCATGAATCCATTCCCTTCGTACATCTCCCTCCTAGTGTATCCACAAGTGTATGGAGGGTTTAGCATATAGAACACATGCCTTTCTTTCCTTCTTGTTCTTTATATATGAAACATTGGAACACATGGTTTGCATCAACACCATTATACTAAACAATTACATTCACCTACTTTTGTGGTCATTTGTTGGACATTGATATAATTATCTTATCTTCAACTTTTGTAGAAGAGTGTGACACTACATGTTTCTTATTGATCCAAGAAACTTCCCTTGTGCTAGGAATGAACATAACTTGTGGATTTATTTTCATCCATGAATATTTCCTAATCTAAGTATGAATAGCCACACAACTAAGTCTCCTTGGATTTTATTATAGAGTTCAAAAGTCAAATATTACCTCTTCATACTGTAGCACCCTCTTTATTATTGTTTATTGTTTTTCTTGGAGCTTGCATAGATTGGAAGATAGAGCATACTGCATAGCTCCAATCAAGGCTAATGGAAGTAAGATATATCTAGTTTCACATAATTTGGTTGTATATTGATTCATTCATTACCTTTGAATTAATTTTGGTTGAAAGTATTTTCTTTAATTAGCATACCAAATGTTCTATCCTTGGAACTTGAAACCCATACAAGTGTTACATGTATACTTTTTTTGTTAGATCATCATTGATGAAGGCATATTCACATCCATTTGTTGTAGTTTCCAGCCAAGCTATGTTTCCATGACTAGAACAAGGTAGATTGGTCCCATTTTCAAATTATGAGAAAATACATCCTTGCATCTAATCCCTTTGTTCTGGACAAATCCCTTTCAATCAACCTTAGTTTATGATTGTCAAGTGCCCCATTTACCCTACGTTTGACTTTATAGACCCATTTACACTAAGTGGGTTTCGTCCATAGAGATTTCTCTACGATAGCCCATGTTTAATTCTTCATCAAAGTCTCATGTTCGGTTTGCATAGCCTTTTCCCATGTAGGGCTACCACTAGATTCTTCATAAGCTTGAGCATGAAAAGACACCTCACTTATTTTTGGTCTACCTTCACTCATACCAGGTAGCTCATCCTAATGAAAATAACTAGTATAATTCATTGTAGTAGATGCTTTACCTCTTTATGGTCTTCCTTTATAGCTCATATAAGGTATAACTCATCCTAATGACCTTCATTATAGGTATTGTTGCACCATCTTGGTCTTTTCTTTCTCTTATGCTGCCACAAAACAATGTGGCATGCTTGTTGATTTGAGTTATTCTATCATCCTCTTGGCTAGAAAATCATGGGAAGTGATTCATACCACTTGCTGATGTTTTCTTGTCAACTGAATTTATTTTTCTGACTATATTCTCCTTAGTTTTAACAACTTACATATTTGAATTTAGATATAATTTATGCTAGAATTTTCTTTCACTTTCATCAACTATCACATCACAACTAAGACATGTTGTTTTAGTCTTAACAAGAACCAATTTATAAGCATTATGGTTGTTATTATACCCTCTCTTCATAATTTTATTGCATTTTGCATTCAAGTTTGGCTCATTTTTCTTTAGGAACCAATGCATATACCACTAAACCAATAACTTTGAGACAAGTTACTTGAGGTTTTCATCCAGACCACGCTTGCACTAAAATCTTCTTGTGTACCACTTTTGTTGGAGAACAATTGGGAAGACACAATGTACCACTTTTGTTGGAGAATAATTGGGAATAAACATTGGCGTGTGATTATTTAATCTAATATTGGTTAGGAATAGAGTTTTCTCCAACATACACCTAACCATCTCTAGAATAGCAGGATTTTATCTCTCTATCACTTCGTTTACCCATGGAGTGTATAGTGTGGTGTGTTTACCTTGAATGAATTATTGAATACATTAATAAAGAAAACCCTTTGGGAAAAATTCTCCACTATTATCAGATTAGAGACTTCAATATTTTTCCTAGATTTGTTTTCTACCAAAGCCTTTAACTTGTTGAACTAATTAAAAGTACTTTCGTATCTTCTTGGGAAATTCATCTACAAAACACTAAAAATACCTGGTACCAAAGAATGATTTTAGTCAAAGTGAATCCTGTCTCACATACTATCCTAAAATGATCCATAATTCCTTCATGATTTTGTATCTCTAGATGACCATCAACCAAATTTTATTTAGTCAAATAAGAAAGAGATGCCAAATTCAGTTGTTCCTACCTTTGGTTCCAAACATCATTGCTATTTTGACCACTCTGGGCTATGAAAGCATACTCTTTTTCCTCCCTCAAAGCAATATTTCAACCTTAAAATCACAAGCTCTTCAATACGAAACCTTATTTCTTTCACAAACATTATGCATGAAGTAACATTTTTTATCATTGAAAATCACATGTGAGTAGGGGTTTTTCTTTATAATTTCACTAATAGAAAGAAAATGCTTATTTATTTTTGAAACACAGTGAACATTAAGAAATGCCAGTTTTTCCTTAACAAGGTTATTTTCACATTACCTTTTCCTGCTATTGTGGATTAGTTCCTACCACCAAACACCAATGAATCATTAGGAGGTTCATTAACAACGTATTAATATAAAAATTTGTCCTTTTGATAAAATGTTGATATGCATAGATTGTATACCAAGCATATGTTTTCACATTGTTTATACTATCCCATTCTATATAAAAAATGACGTCTTCCTCTTATGTTTTGGAACATTGGCCTTCTTGACTACTGCTTGCATATTCTTCTCATCATATAATGTTTTCTTCAAATTTTTCTTATGGCCCACTTTTCCACAATAAGGACACTTAAATGTCTTAGTGATCACTTGAGTCATCAATCCTTCTACCGTCATGATGCTTAACCATATTTCCTTGGCCTTGAAGTTCCCTACGAAAGCCATTTCTCAACCTTCATTCCCACTACTATTTTGAAACTTCTTTTTGCAGTTGTCTTGTTGTTAGAGTTTAGTGCTAAAATCATCAAGCTACAGCTCAACATCTATAAAAGTATTATTAAGGGTTTCAATACAATACTCAAATGAGGTTTTTAAACTCTTGAGAGTGATTACTGCCATCTATTCTTCCATTTTATGTCACATGGCATTCTGCTATTCTCCAAGGGCTTTTGTCTTCAACAAATGATTTTGTAAAGATGAACTTTCATCCATTATGCTTGAAAGCAATACATTTTTAAGGGAAAGGGATCTAACTTTCTTTGAAGTTTCATGCAAATCCTTTAGTTGCTTCCAAATATCTATAACATCACCTTTGGCCTGCACTTTGGTGATGATTCTATTGAGACTGAAAACTTTACCAGCATCGCTACTTTTTTATTTTGCCAATCAATTTTGGTTTGATTATTTCAGATAGTTGTTTGTCATTTTTCTTTACCCAACACAACCTGATCCAAATGCATGTGCTAAAAAATGGTAAAATTTTGGTTATCCTTTTACGTTATGTTAGACAAACTAGCCATTATAGCACAAAAATTGAACTTATATGTTGCTGAAAATAAATTTTGCAACTAAAATAGAGACTTGCAGTAAAGGAAAGTATATTTTTACCCGTAGTTAAATATTTTTTCAGAGAATATATTGTCGAGGGTCTAGAATGGAACTTAACTAAAATTTTGGGTAGGAAATTATAAATTATTGGACAAATAATGACAAGGATATTAGATATTTATAATAAGAATTCCTGGAATTGATCTAGAGCTTTGATATCATTTCTATGTCTTCTACACTGTCAATTGATTTGGAAATGCTACTAAAAACTTTAGTGCTCCTATGATGCCAATTGATTTGGTAGCACTTTCCCAAACCACTTCTTCTATTGTGCTATCAAAATGTTTGGTAGCACTTCTTTCAAGATCACTATGCTCTAACACTGCCCAAGGAATTGGAAGCCCTTTTTACAAACTTTTGAGTTGTTATGTTTCTAGAGAATTTGGCAGTGCTCTCTTAAAATCTATGTCGTTATAAAACTGATTCTCAACCTTCATTCAATGGAATATCCAAACCCAATTCAATTGCATCCATTCAAAATGCGTTGATCTCATTCTAGAATAGGGGGTACGTCTCAGCTTGATTTCCATTCTTAACCATGTGGTAAGTTTTCAAAATCCTGAGTGCCCTCCTAAGGAAGAAGTGTGCAATTCCATAAGAATCTTTTGTTTGAGTTGGGAATTCTTACCTAGGTATAAGTGATGTTTGTACCATAACGAATGAATTTTCCAACTAAATGTATTAGATGTACTGGGATATTATTGTAACTTTTGAATGAGTGCCCACACTTCTTCATCATTCTTCCATTCCTCCCTTGCTTCGTTTATCCAATCTAATTGGATAATAGAAATGGCGCACAACAATGCTTCCACATCCTCATCCTTTCTTGAGAGTGCATCTGCCACCACATTTTGCTTCCCTTTTTTGTAGATGATTTCAAAGTCATAACCCAACATCTTTGTGACCCATGTTTGTTGCTCTTCAGAGGATAATCCTTGTTCTAAAAATTATTTAAGGCTATCATGATCCGTTTTTACCTTGAAGTGTCTTCCCATTAGGTAGGCTCGCCATTTCTTAAGTGCATGGAGTATTGCCAACATTTCCTTCTCATAAATAACTTTGTGTAAAAACATTCCCTTGATTGGATGACTTTCAAAAGCAATGGGTCTTTCATCTTGCATTAAAACGGCACCAATTCCATTTCCTGAAGGCATCTCACATTCCACACATAATGTTTTTTTTTGAAGTCCAGCATGCTAAGACCCGATGCTTGCACATTGCCTGCTTTAATAAATGTTCATAAGGCCTTCAATTGCTTCTGGAGTCAGTGAAAATGTATCTTTATTCAATAATTTTGTTAGAGGTTTTCTATTCTCCCATATTTCTTAAAAAACTTGTGATAATACCCTGTCAACCCGAGAAATCCTCACAGATGCTTTATGGGTGTGGGGATTTTCCATTCCTTAATGGGTTTAATTTGCTAGGGTCCACCTTAACTCCTTCATGAGATACAATATGACCCATATATTCCACCTCTTTTACTCCAAAGAAACACTTGGAGGTTTTTGCATATAATTGTTTCTCCTCCAATAGTTTGAGCACCCTGTCAACATGTTGAACATGATCCTTCCAAGACTTGTTGTAGATTATTATATCAGCAAAAAATACTAACACAAATTTTCTAAGGAAGGGTTTGAAAATGGAATTCATTAAACCTTGAAATGTAGAGGGTGCATTGGTAAGGCCAAAAGGAATGACCAAAAATTCATAATGACCCTCATGAGTTCTAAATCTTGTTTTCAGAATGTCTTCAGTATCCATTTTGATTTGACGATATCCTGAATGAAGAACCAACTTGGTGAAGTAAATTGATCCATGCAATGGATCCAATAATTCATAAATTACAGGAATGGGAAATTTATCTTTAATAGTGAGCTTTTTGAGCTCCCTATAATCCGGACACATGAACCATGACCCATCCTTCCTGTGCACCAATACTAATGGAGTAGAGAAAGAACTTTGACTAGGCTGAATTATACTAGCCTCTAGCATTTCTGCAACCATATATTCAATTTCACTCTTTTGGTCATAGGGACATTTGTAAGATCTGATGTTTGGAGGAACTTATTCAGGAATCAAATGAATAGCATGATCATGATCAAGAATAGGTTGGAGGCCTTTGGGAGTCTCAAATACCTTGGAATGATTGTCCAAGAAATTTTAGAGTTCTAGAGAAATAGATGATTTCGATGTGGGAACCTCTAGTGAACATAATTGCGCAATTACACCTCGTTGTTCTTCCTTTAGAAGCTTTGTAATTCTGTTGGAGCTAATTATATTTCCCAGTTTCCCTATGATACTCCTTAAGTCAACTTCCTTTCCTTCCAAAGAAAATTTCATGAAAAGTTCTTGAAAATTAAAAGCTATTGTACGTAAGGATTGTAGCCATTGGACTCTTAGTACAACATCAGTACCACCTATTATAATGGAAATAATTGGTCTATTCAATGCATATTCTCCCATGGATAGCTTCATATTATTGCACTTTCTAGAGAAATTGATGATTCCTCCACTGGAAACCATCACTTGACACTCTAGTGTTGGATATAGGAAGTAATTCAATTCCTTGGCTCTCTTACAATGAATAAAATTATGGGTACTTCCCGAATCAATCAACACTATTATATTTTTCTTCTGGATATGTCCTTCTATCTTGATAGTTTGAGGAGTGGTAATTCTAGAAAATGCATTACAAGATATGGTCAGATTCATTTCTTTTTTCTCTAGTGTTTATTCTTGGTGTATATCCTCTTCTTTTGATGTTTCTTGTTCATTTTCTTCCTCCTCTTCACAATCTATGTAAAATAATTTCTTCTCAGCACACTTATGACCTTTAGTGTATTGTCTATCACAACTATAACAAAGCCCTTTTTCTATTTATTCTTCCAATTTTTGTGGTGTCAACCTTGTAGGTTGTGGAAGGCTAGGGGCAACAACACTTCCATCTTTATAAATATGAGTGGTAAGCTTCCTTGTTTCCATAATTTTGCTTTCCATTTTTCTTGCCAACCTGAATGCCTTCTCCAATGAATTAGGTTCCTGAAGGCGAACTTCATGTTGGATGTTATCCTTTAAAGTCCCTATGAACACATCAATCCTTTGCTCCTCTGGACTACATTTTACCCTTATATTTAATTTTTGGAAGTCCTCAATGTGCTCCATCATTGAACCATTTTGTTTGAGATTTATCAATTGGCTAAACAAAGTTTTGATTTTTGTATTCTCATAATGTGCTATCATTTCTTCTGTAAAAATTGCCCAAGTGACAATTTTTTTATGAGAGCAAAGGCATTGATACCATAAAACTGATTTGGCTCCAAATATAAAATTGTAGTATGTACCTTTTGTGTGTTTTGCACATTATGGAGATTGAAATATTGCTCCATCTGTAGTATCCATGTTGTAGGATCCTTGCCATAAAACTTCCTCATATCGATCTTTGGAACATGATGAGTCTTCAATCCACTACTAGAATCTATGAAATCATGATTAACATTTATTTTTTTCTCATCATGAGTTTTCTCTATTACCTTTTCTCCATTAGGAATCCAACTTTGTCAAACCTTCCATGTCTTGCTTTAAATCTTCAATGTTGTATTTAATACCATCCATATTAGCTTCCATGTATTTCTTTAAACCATCCATACTATCTTCCATGCCTTTCTTTAAACCATCCATCTTAGCTTCTATTACTTTTGTGAGAGTGAAATTTGTTGCTCTTGGTCTCGTAATTGTGATATATCATGTTGCATTTCTTCCTCTTATTCATGAGTCATGCTAGAGATTTCAGATTAATTACTAGGTGTTTCCATTTTCTTTCTTCAGGGCATCAATTAAATCATAATTATTCTTCACTATGCCCTTTTAATTCCTTCAAACTAATTTTTGAAACCAAACTTATGAAAAAAAAGAAAAAACTACACACCTTTTTTCACTTTGTAGGTGCTCGATATGGAATTTGATTTATATCTAAAATTTTAGATCTCCAAGGTCAAAAATGGTGAACTATATTTGCACTCTGAGTCCTCTTTCCAATGCCACTAGTCATATTGGAATTGGATTCTACAAGAAAGTGTTATGCCCAATCTCCCACGATGACCTGATTATACACCTTTTTAGTAGAGTGAACTTGTACGAAGTGCCACGTGTCACTGTTTTAACCTTCGGACTTGAAAACGAACAACGAAAACTATAGTCCATCCTCTTTCTGTAACTTATTATGAAATTTCAATCTGATGCTTAGAGAGAAATTTATGATTCTTTTCCCAAGATCACCTGTTTGGGATGTAATTCAGGATCCTGCAAAAAACATAACTTCCTTGGATCATATCTCAAAATGTTATGAAACCAGCTCAAGAAAAGATACAAAAGATAGATCAACGCCTTAGAATTCAGCCTCTTCGAGGGGGCAACCTCCTTTACATTACATAAATGAACAATTCTTGGATGATACAAATGAAAAAACCTCCTTTCTAT
>APFE030323305.1:111727-128590 GCA_000404065.3 Pinus taeda
TTGTACGGACCATAATACTTTGGTGATAACTTATTGTCCTTCTTAGCTTGCTTGAGGACCATTTGCTTATATGGTTGTAGCCGTAGGAATACCCAATCACCTACATCAAAACTTCTTTCACTGCGATGTTGATCTGCCTGTTGTTTCATTCTATTTTGTGCCAACTCGAGGTTATCCTTTAAGAGTTGAGGACTTGTTGTTGATGTTTGATGTGATGTTCCACTGCTTGAACCTTAGAATTTTCTCTTAAATATGATGTGATGGATGGTGGTTGATACCCATAAAGTGCCATAAATGGGGTCATTTTTGTTGTTGTATGGAAGGAAGTTATACCACCATTCAGCTAGGGGCAACCATTTGACCCATTGTGTCTATTTATCAAATACAAAGCAATGAAGATATCCTTCCAAACATTTGTTTACTATCTCAGTTTGCCCATCAGATTGAGGATGATAAGATGAGCTATGAGCTAACTGAGTACCAAGACAAGAAAATTATTCTGTCCAAAAATTTCCAGTGAAAATGGGATCTCTGTCACTTACAATAATCTTTGGGTTTCCATGTAGCTTTTGAATTGTTTCCATAAATGCAGTAGAAACTGTACTGGCTTTAATGGATGTGATAATGAATGCACAAAAGTGTGCATACTTGGTAAGTCTGTCAACTACCACATGATGACACTCTTTCCCTCAGACTTGGGTAAACCTGTGATAAAATCCATTGAAACCTCCTCCCAACATTGGCTTGGAATGGATAAAGGTTGTAATAGACCTGGTGTCTTAATTGTTTCAACTTTATTTTGTTGGCAACCAAACATTCCGCCACAAACTTTTGAATATCTGATTTAAGGCCATCCCAAAAAAAAACTTTCTTAACCCTGTGGTAAGTTTTTAAAAATCCTGAGTGCCCTCCTAAGGGAGAAGTGTGCAATTCCATAATAATCTTTTGCTTTAGCTGGGAATTCTTACAGAGGTATAAGAAATCTTTGTACCATAACGAATCATTTTTCCAGCTAAATGTATCAGACGTACTGGAATCTTGTTGTAGATTTCGAATAAGTGCCCACAGTTCTTCGTCATTCTTCATTCCTCCCTTGCATCGTTTATCCAATCTGGTTGGATAATAGAAATGGCGCACAACAATGCTTCCACATCCTCATCCTGTCTTGAGAGTGCATCTGCCACCACATTTTGCTTCCCTTTTTTGTAGATGATTTCAAAGTCATAACCCAACATCTTTGTGACCCACTTTTGTTGCTCTTCAGAGGATAATCGTTGTTCTAAAAAGTATTTAAGGCTATCATGATCCGTTTTTACCTTGAAGTGTCTTCCCATTAGGTAGGGTCGCCATTTCTTAAGTGCATGGAGTATTGCCAACATTTCCTTCTCATAAATAGCTTTGTGTAAAAACTTTCCCTTAATTGGACGACTTTCAAAAGAAATGGGTCTTTTATCTTGCATTAGAACAACACCAATTCCATTTCCTGAAGCATCACATTCCACAATAAAGGTTTTTGTGAAGTCCGGTGTAGCTAAGACCGGTGCCTTGGCACATTTCCTCTTTAAGATGTTCAAAGGCCTTTGTTGCTTCCGGAGTCCATGAAAATGCATCTTTCTTCAATAATGTTGTTAGAGGTGCTGCTATTATCCCACAATTCACATGGATGTATGATGATATTAAGAGATATCACATGCAAATAATCCAGCACATGATACCGAACAAAGAAGGGGTGAAGCCGTTTCAACAAAAACAGAGAAAAGTTCATCCAATAATTGAGCCTCTCATATAGAAGGAATTATCGAAGTTGCTGGATGCGCGGATCATTTATAAAGTGAAACCTTCAACTTGGGTATCTATCCTAGTCCTTGTAAAGAAGAAGTTCGAGGAGATCTGCCTGTATATATTTCCACAATATTCACTGCACCTCGAACAAGGAAAATTACCCAATGTTGTCCATGGAGCACATATTACAAATATTATCTGGGGCAAAGATGTTTTCTTTGCTAGATGGTTTTTCGGGTTGCAACTAGCTTCTAGTAGTAGAGCCTAATAAACTAAAGACTACATTCTGCACCAGGTGGGGTACGTTCACATTTCATTGAATTTTGTTTGGACTGATTAACGCAGGTGCAACTTTTCAACATGCACTAGATATTTCATTCTGTAGCCTTATGAGATAGAGCATAGTGGTCTACCTCGATGATTTAACAATGTTATCAAGAAAATGATCAAACCACCTATGCTATCTCAAGAATATTTTTTAGCAATGCTGAAAATAAAGGATATCCTTAAATCTAAACAATATCATCTTCATAGTGTATGAGGGTAACTTAATCGAACACATTATTGCTAAAAGCGGGATCAAGGTAGATCTGGACAGGGTTCATACAATCACATATATTTCCCTCCCTGTGAATAAGAAAGCCATGCAGTCTTTCTTAGGGAAGGTCAACTTCCTCAGAATGTTCGTCTCCGACTATGCTTAGATCATCAAACACATACAAGAGATGATCAAAAAATATAAAGCCACAAAAATAACAATAGAGGGATTCTATGGGGCACAATAATAACAATATGGGGGCAATAGGGGCACAACAATATTAATAAGGGGTACAACTACCATAGAAATGGGGTAATCACTAGTATTATAGGGACCCTACACAGAACATATAGCGAAAGAAGATCTGAAATTCGGACCCTATGATCATAGAGATTTAGAATCTAATGGGTTTTGTTTTTAGCTTTTGAAACATCACAAAAAAATGTTATAGCAAACATTCGACGATGACCTGTTTTGGAGCAATGAAACCCTAAAATCCAAAGCTTTGATACCAAATGTTATGAAACCAGCTCACAAAAAGATAGAAAAGATAGATCAATGACTTCAAAATTAGCCTCTTAGAGGGGGCAACCTCCCTTACATTACACAAATGAACAATTCTTGGATGTGACAAATGACAAAACCTCCTTTCTATATATAGGAGTCTAAGTGGTCACAATATAATCAAGCCGACATAACAATAATAATATAAGGGCACAACAATAACAATAGTGGGCTTCTATGGGGCATAATAATAACAATATGGGGACAATAGGGGTAAACTAATAATAATAAGGGATATAATGATAATAGTAATGGGGGGATCATTAGTATTATAGGGACCTAACAAATATATTGTTTCTTCAATCCACTGCACTTTGTAATGGAACTCAAATCGTTACAGGAAAACACATTCAAAGTCACTGAAATCCACACATGCAGCTACTCTAAGGCACAATCCATCAAATTCTGAAGAGTGATACAATGAGAGTTGAAAAGGAAAAAGGAGAGATCGATTGAATCTGTTACGATCTTTGTTACCGAAAATTATGCAGGGTGACTCACGAAGACTCACCTGCAATTTACCTCTCTCAACTCTGTCATATAATTTGGCAAAGCTCTACATAATTTCTTTGTCTCTTGTGCTTCCAATTGATTTGGCATTGCTTCTCAAAATTTATACACTCCTACACTGCCAATTCATTTTGCAACACTTCCTCAAGCCACTTCTTCTTTTACTTTGTCAAAATATTTGGCAGCACCTTCTCGATATAGTCTTTGTCTACATCAAATGGATTTTAAAGCACAATTCTCTACGATTTAGTCATATTCATGAAATTAAACTCCCTTCACAGGGATACAATTCTTATGCTCTCACAATGAGACCATTTTACACCCTTGATCAAATAAAACCTGCAATGCCTTATATGTTAGCCTTTTGGTTCTGCTCTTGATTCTTTTGCATGAATCCTCTGCTTCAAATATGAATGTGTTCATCTTGAATCCACAAGGCCACTCAAAAATTTATTTTACGAATTTACGGTGTCTTCTATGAACTTCTGTGTAATATTAATTTTCCCTTAAAATCGGTACCACCTCAGGTTCACCATAGGATCTAAAATCGACCCTTTAAGCTAAACTATAGGCGCGTAAAAACTTACCCAACCATTCAAACTGCACCATAACTTTATGAATGATTACCTTCCATACAATCTTGGAGTTCACCAATCGTAAACCACTCTATCTCAGTTTCTACACTCTTCAAATTGAGTTTAATTCGAACTCTATTATTCTATCCTCATATGGATTTCGATTTCCTTCTTCCCTCATTTACCATAATTTGCAACCCAAATACACAAATCAGTAGAAAGGATATCACTTGTACTCAAAGAGTAGGGTACTCTGTTGTGCCTTGGTTTAATGGTGTTGCAAAGCCACACTTATAGCAACAGTGATACATCATATTATAAAACCAAGGATTCTATCTTAACTTCATGCTCTCAAATCACTGCATAAACTACACATTCCTTTACTGTTTCGAAATCGATACAGTGAAAATCAAAAGGGAAAGATAAGGTATCTTAAAAAGGATTGAGTATGCATGCATCAAGTTATAGTTTAATAACAACCATTTATAGATAGAAACAACTAACGTTTCCCAACATCTTCCCTTCTTGTTCACCACATTTTGTGTGGCAACAAGCCCCATAATCATTTCATCTTCAACACCTTTACTACATCTAACTACTCAACATTAAAAGGAAATATTGACCATCCCTTCACTTGAGTGTGGAAATGTAGTGTATATCCTAGCAATGTATTCAAGTGTTTTTCTATCCAACTCAGTAAGTTATCCCCTAAAATATATCAACCATATAACCTCCGTATCAAATATTTTCATGTCAATCCTAACATTTGATAAATGGTTATGTCCTCACCAAGATACAACATGGTTTTATCTTTTAATAATTTCACACACCTACAATTTTCCTCGTTACTTATTTATGTTTCTTAATGACATAAAAAATTGGTTAAATCCAAAATACGGAAAATAACTTAAGGTCATACCTATGATTTCACTCCAACAAAATAATTTAGGCTATGCAAATATCTATTGTAGTGATGAAGATAAAAATTTACTTGGTGAACACTAGTTTCTAATGCATGCCTAGTTCCAATGCATGTTGGTGCATGCCAATGAGTGCCAAGGAGTGCTAGGGAATGCTAAGGTGTGCTAACATACGTCGAGGAGTTTTAGGGAATTCCAATGTGTAATGGAGTTCCAAGGAATTCCATCACATGATGGTGCATCCTAAGAATGCCAATGGTGCTAGAAAATTATGTATACAAAGCAATGGAACACATAAAATATTGTAGAAATATAAACACATAAAATGATTAAAGAAAGAGAGACACAGATATATGTGGTTCACCGAATTTAGGCTACATCCACGGAGAAACAACCAATCCTTCCTTTTATATTATCCAACAAAATGAAGAGATACAACCTACAGTCGATCTACTGTAATTTCCTCTTTATTCTCACGCATTCCCCTCTCTCTTTCTCACTCAGAATACACATATACTTAGCCACAATATAATTCCCTCATATATAGTGAGGGGTTTCCTTCTAGGGAAAAAAACCCTAAATTAAACATAACTTATACTGTCAGATCATTCGCCTAATGAACGAGTTAGATTGACTACGAAATTACGGTATTGGACAAGGTAATTTTACATCTATTTTTAGGCTCAGGGGTGATAAAATCTCCATCACCCCTCCCCCCTAGACCCCCCTGATGGCAATTAAATTATGCCCCATTACGAACTAGGGTCCAATGTGGTGATACCTTTGAATAAAGAAGATAATCAGGCTCCACACCCAACAATCTCTAACTTGGAGACTGATTATAGCAATTACACCACTGCTTCATTTGATGGACCATGAATCCACTTTGGACCTGGATGTTTCTCATATTCATCATCATACTTGAAGACCAATTGACACTAAGCAGAATCTCAGTTTCTCCCTGGTTACAACTTTTTTTAACATATCTGCAAGATTCTAGCTAGTATATATCTTTTCCAACTTCAACTGTCCATCTTCCAACATTGGTTGTATGAAATGGTACTTGTGTTGTATATGTTTATTCTTAGAATGAAATGTTGAGTTCTTTGCAATATGAATGATTTAAGGGTTGTCACTATATCACCCACCCAACACTTGCTTCTTACCCAATTCATCTAGAAATCTTTGTAGTCAAATCATTTCATTACTAGCCTCTATAGTAGCAACATACTCTACTTCTGTCATTGAGAGTGCAACAACACTACAATTTTGAAACCCAACTGACAGTTGTTCCACTTATAGTAAACACATACCCTGTGGTGCTCCTCCTGTTATCTCTATCCCCTACCATATTTGCATCAATATATCCCCATAGAGCAATGTTTGAACCACCAAAGCATAATGATTGATTTGTGGTACCTCTCAAATACCTGAGAATCCACTTCACTTCCATCCAATGTTCTTTACCCATTTTTCATGTACCTTCTTACATCTCCCACTGCATGTGCAATACCAGGCCTTGTGCAGACCATTGCATACATTAAGCTTCCAACTGCTGATGCATATGGAACTTTAGACATACAAGCCATATTTTCTTGAGTCTTGGGACACATCTCCTTACTTTTTTTGAAATGGCTAGCCAAAGGTGTAGTAATTGGTTTTGCATTCTGCATATTAAATATTTTCAACACCTTTTGTATGTACTCACCCTGAGACAATGTTAATTTGCGATTTTTCTTGTCTCTAGTTATTCTCATACCAAGGATTTGTTTTGCAGTACCCAAATCCTTCATTGCAAATGAATGTTCCAAATTTCCTTTGAGCACATTTATTTCCTACATGTTATACCATGCAACAAGCATGTCATCTACATAAAATAATAATATAATATAGTTGCCATCATTTTTCCTGTTGAGATAAACATAATGATCAGAGTGACATCTACTATAATCTTGTTCAGACATAAACTTGTCAAATTTTAGATACCATTTCCTTGGAGCATGTTTTAAACCATACAAGCTCTTCTTTAACTTGCACATTAGTTTCTCCTTCCCTTTGACCTCATATCCTTGTGGTTGTTGCACATAGATCTCTTCCTCCAAATCTCCATGGAGAAAGGTCATCTTTACATCTAGCTGCTCAAGATGTAAATCTTCAGCTGCTACTAGAATTAAAATAGTTCTAATTGAAGTCATTTTAACAACAAGAGAAAATATCTCATCAAATTCTATACTTTTTTTTTGTGCAAACCGTTCACCACAAGTCTATATTTATACCTTTTTCTACCTCCATCTTCCTCCTTCAACCTGTAAACCCATTTATTCTACAGTTTTGCTTCACCTGTAGGAAACCTGACTAAGTCCCAAGTCTAGTTATGTACCAAGGATTCCATCTCTTCTTTAATGGCTAGCTCCCACGTCTTCCTAGTTTCTACCTATACTACTTCTTCATAACATTCTAGTTTACCATAATCAGTCAACAATACATAATATAATGAAGGAGAGTATCGTTCAGGGGGTCTACTTATCCTGGTGGATCTTATAACACCACTTTCAGGTGTTTGAGGTGCCTATTACTGTTGTTGTTATGGATGTTGATCATTATGATTTTCAGGCACCTTTACTCTTTCTGTGATCTCGTCAAGCACTATGTATTCTCTATTTTCTTTTTTCTGTTTCTTTTCCTACATCTGATCCTTATACAAAACCTTTTCATTGAATATGACATCTCTACTCCTAATGATTTTTTGATTTTCATAATCATATAAGCGATAAACAAAAGCATTAACACCATATCCAATAAAGGTACATTTTTTTTATTTTTCCTCAAACTTCGTTCTATTTTCTTTATTAATGTGGACAAAATATTCACAACCAAAAGTCTTTAAAAATGAGTATTTTACCTTTTTACTTGTCCATGCATTCTCTGGAATAGATCCATCCAAGGAACTTGAAGGCCCTTTGTTTATTAGATAAACAATAGTATTTACAACATCTGCCCAAAATTGTAAAGGCAATCTTGCATGCAGTCTCATGCACCTTGCATGCTCCATGATCATCCTGTTCATCCTTTCTAACACACCCTTTTCTTGTGGTGTTCCAGAAATTTTTTCTCTCTATGAATTCCATGCTACAAACAATACTTATCAAACTCTTTGCTGTAATATTCACCTCCAATGTCTGATCTGAGATAGTTCAACCTTTTTCATGTCTCATTCTCAACCAAAGCTTTCCATTTATTGAAAGTATCAAATAAATCAAATTTATTTCAAATACAATAAATCCAAGTTTTTCTAGTTGCGTCATCAATAAAAGCACCATAATAACGAGAGCGACCAAGAGATGATACCTGAGTAGGTGCCCATATATATGTATGCACAAGCTCTAATTTTTCACTCTTCTTTTCTTTCCCAACTCTGAGGAATCTTACTTTCTTCTATTTTCCATAAACAAAATCCTCACAAAATTCCAAATCAACATGCTTCAAACCTGGCAACAAATTTCTTGAGTGAAGAATCTGCATCCCTTCTCACTCATGTGCCCGACACTATAATGCCAAAATGTTGTATATGCTCCTATAGAGGTTAAATAATTAATAGAATTAAAAATACCATTGCATAAATACAATGTGCCAACCTTTTCTCCTTTTTTTATTATCAGGGATCCTTTAGTGACCTTACAAGTGATGGGATTATTCTTGTGAGAACAAGCATTGTATTATCATCTTGGATTTCTGATTAATGCAATACAAATAGTGGAGTTTTGAGCTATGGCTTTCCCTAGATATTTATTGTGTTATGTGCCATTTATGTTCTTCCTCTTGTTGATTATTGTTTTTCTCGATCTTTATGTGCTTCCCTTGTAAAGAGTAGAAGTAGATTCTTGTCTCTTATTTTAGTATATTACATGAGCTTATGAATCTATAGGATTATATACATGGTATCAAAGCTGAAAACAATATACTAGAGGATATTTCAAAGTTTTGGGTTCAGGGTTACAAGTGAAATTCAAATTTTCATTTCGTACTTTAGGATCGATAGATGACATTCTACGGTTTGTAGTTCGAGTATGGCTTAGATGGTAGCTCAAATTATATATCCTGGAAGGATAGGATGGAGGCCATGTTGGAGAATAATGGCTTGAAGGAATTCATTGATAAGGACATTCCTAAGCCACTGACATCATATGATCAAAATTTGGCTAAATGGAAGAAGTGTGTGGCAAGGGCAAGGTAGATAATCCTTGAGGGAGTTCGAGATGACATTGTATCGAGCCTCCATGGAAAGGAAACTTTGTGTGCTATGTGGAAAGAATTGAAGGACATTTTCTAGAATAGCAGTGACCAAAGGAAGTTGGCACTGAAAGATAACCTCGAAAAAGTAAGATGGAGGTGGGTGACTCAATTAAAAATTACTTGACCAGGTTCACTCAATGTCATGATGAACTTAGAAGTGTTGGAATCATGGTTGCCGAGGATGATATGGTGAGTCTTGCTCTTCTAATATTCCCAAAGAGTTGGCATAGTTATCAGAACTCTATCAATGGTTGGGAGAAGCTGCCAAATTGGGAACGACTGTGGTCGGATTTGATGAAGGAGGAGATTAGGAGGAACACCAGAGATGGGACCTCTTCCAAGGAAGTGGAAGAGGATTTTTCGTTAGCGAGTAAGGAAAATAAGGCCAAGGGCAAGGTGAGGAGGGTGGAAAGAATATGGAATTGATGAAATTCAAGTGTTTTCACTATCACGAGCATGGGCCTATACCAAGAACTACCCACAGAAGAAAGCAAGAAAGAAGGACCCACAATAGTGGAAATAGGTGAAGCTCTAGCTTCACAATTCAAACTTGATTTCACTCTCATTTCATGCATGGATGGCACTGCCATGGGAGGTGCATGGTATCTTAACATTGGTGCATCATTCCATATGTCATGGAATAGAGATCTGTTTAGTGATTTTGAGGAGAAAGACCTCAAGTAGAGCATAGATTTTGGAGATGACAAGAGGTATAGAGCTACTGAGATCGGTATAGTTACCTTTCAGAGGGAGTCTAGCTCCCCTCTCAGGGTCACAGATGTGATGTATGTTCCAGGACTAAAGAAAATTCTTGTTTCAGTCGCGGTATTGGAAGGCCATGGCTATGATGTGGTTTTTAGTAAGGTAAAGGTATTACTTAGATACATCACATTGGGATAGGTGAAACAGATCGGTGCACGAGTCAAGAACCTGTATGCTCTTGAGGTTCAAGATGCATGCAAATCCTTGAGGAGAAAGACAAAGGTTAAAGACTTTGTGGTTGAGAGGGAGAGTAAATTACCTCTCAATATGCAGCTCCAGAAGAAGCCTTTGAAGTAGCTTCAGGGAGTTGTGGAGTAGCCACATCTAGAGAAGCTAAGAGGAGACCGTGTGGAGAGATCCACTAAAGAAGAGAAGAAACAATCTCAAAAGCAATCTTAGACAATTTTGGAGCAACCACAATTGGATAAGATGAGAGGAGACTAAGTGGAGGCATCCAGTCATGTAGAGACCTCTAGTAGGGGGAAATTTCGAGCCAGGTGGGAAGAGGGATCACATGCATCCATACCTCCAGGTGTGAGGTGGGGCGATGTGAAGTGATAGTCTCAAGAGGGCTGAAATTGGGCAAGATCCATTGAGATATTTTATCTCATGGATCAAACCTTGCTATGGGAGCCCAAAGTGCATAGTAGTGGGAGGAATCAGGGTAATTGATGTAGTGAGAGATCAAAGTGGCATAGAAGGGTTGAAAGCAGTGCATAAAGGAAGAGTCAACAAAAGCATAGAGTTTTCATTCGATAGAGGCAATAGCAGTCAAAGAATTTGATGGCAGAGGCATCATTCTGATTTAGGTTGGATGTTTTTTGTTTATAGTGTATTTGGAGCAACAACACTAGAAAAAAGTGTTGCATGAAAAACATTCCAAAGGTTCAAGATCAGAGAAAGCAAGAGAGAAGAAAGCAATCAAGAAGGAGCCAATAGTAGTGGCAATAGGTGAAGCTCTAGCTTCACAATTCGAACTTGATTTCACTCTCATTGCATGCATGGTCAGCACCGCCATGGGAGGCACGTGGTATCTTAACATTGGTGCCTCATTCCATATGATGGGGAATAGAGATCTCTTTAGTGATTTTGAGTAGAAAGACCTCAAGTAGAGCATAGAGTTTGTAGATGACGAGAGCTATAGAGCTACCAATATAGGTATGGTTACATTTCAGAGGGAATTTGGCTCCCCTCTTAGGACCACATATGTGATGTTTGTTCTAGGATTAAAGAATAAACTTGTTTTAGTTTTGGTACTGGAAGATAGTGGCTATGATGTGGTTTTTAGTAAGGGAAAGGTTTTCCTTAGACACATCACCATGTGACAGGTGAAACAGATTGATGCACAAGTCAAGAACCTGTATGCTCTTGAGGTTCAAGATGCATGCAAAGCCTTGAGGAGTAAGACAAAGGTTAGAGACTTGGTGGTTGAGAGCGAGAATAAATTACCTCTCAACATGCAGCCCTAGAAGAAGTCTCTAAAGAAGTTTCATGGAGTTGTGGAGTATTCACATCTAGAGGAGCTGAAATGAGACCTAGTGGAGAGATCCACTCAAGCAGAGAAGAAGTAGTGTCAGAAGTAGTCTCAGACAATTGTGGAGTAACCACAATTGGAGAAGCTGAGAGGAGACTGAGTGGAGGCATCTAGTCATGCAAAGACCTCTAATAGGGGGGGAATTTTGAGCCAGGTGGGTAGAGGGATCACATGCAATCATACCTCTAGGTATGAGGTGGGGCGATGTGAAGTGATAGACCCAAGAGGGTTTAAATTGGGTAGGATCCATTGAGAGATTTTATCTCATGGATCAAACCTTGCTATAGGAGCCAAAGTACATAGTAGAGACTAGAGATCAAAGTGGTAGAGACTAGAGCAGTTAGATACTGAAGAAGCATAGAGAAGGGTTGAAAAAAGGTAGAGTCAACAGAAGCGCGGAGTTTTCAGTCAACAAAGGCAATAATAGTCAAACAATTTGATGATAGGGGCATCATTCTAATTCAGGTTAGATGTTTTTTGTTTCTAGAGTTGCTAGAGCAACAACACTAGAGAGAAGTGTTGCATGTAGAACATTCCAAAGGTTCAAGATTGAGGCTGAGTTGAATTCCTTTCTTGTTGAGAGGGAGTGTTGAAAATAACAATAAAAAATTATAAAAATAGAATCCAAAAATCCCAGTTTAATTTTTCCTTGAATTAAATTGTGAATTAGAATCAAATTTTATTCTTATAACAACTTGTAATAGTTAACTAAAGTAAGTTGACTTAGTTAAATTAGGAATTTCAAGTTCGAAGTATTTCTGAAGACATGTATATGTTCTCCCTATATTATAGGGGTCCACGATGAGTTAAGGATGAGTTGTAATTCGTTAACTCAGTTTACTGAGTTAAGTCCAGTTAAATTAGTTCCAAACTATTTGAGGAACTAATAGTGAGTTAAGAGTCATTTGGTGCACTAATGCATTAACTATTGCTACTCCAATTAACTAAATATTCCCTCATTGGAAACTCATGCATGTTGACTCTAAGAAATATCCAATTGAGACTAGAGTGCAGGGACAATGTACTATTTTTTGTATAATTATTTGAGTTGTACAAATAGTGCATGCAATTAGGAACTGATCCGTGAAGGGATTGCACGGTTTTAGATGCATTGGTTTCCCTTTAAGATGGGATAATCAACCACAGGAATTGTGTAAGGAAATAGGGGCTTGGAGAGTTGGAGAATTATCTGAGTTTTGGCCAAGAGTTTGCTTGTGAGCTAGAGGTTGATTTTTCTGAGTGTTGGGATTGTTCTTGTGAAAACAAAAATTGTATTATCATCCTGGATTCATGATTAATGCAATACATATAGTGGGGTTTTGAGTTGTAGCTTTCTCCAGATATTTATTGTGTTATGTGCCATTGATATGCTTTCTCTTGTCAAATATTCTTTTGCTCTATCTTTATGTGCTTCCACTATAAAGAGTAGAAGTATACTCTTGTCTCTTGATTTAGTAGATTACATAGACTTGTGAATCTATAGGATTATCTACATCTCCCATCCTATGTCTATCATACTTGTCGGCTTCTTTTTATTTCTGCTCGATGGTAGGTACATATATTTTTGATACAAATAATCTTCCATCTGCATCTTCCACAACTGGTAGTTTTTGCCCTTAAATTTTTCGACCCTAAACCTACCATCTTCTACCATTGCTCCCACTCAAACCAGGAACCCTTCTCTCTTTCGAGTTTATCAGCCAAATAAACTTTTGGCTTTGATACTATTTGTTAGAAAATTATATATTACAGAGCAATGGAACACATAAAATATTGCAAAAATATAAATACAGAAAATGCTTAAAGCAAGAGAGACACAGATATACGTGGTTCACCCAATTTGGGATACATCCACAAAGAAATAACCGGTCCTTCCTTTTGTATTATCCAACAAAATGAAGAGATAAAACCTACAATTGATCCGTTGTAATTTCCTCTTTTCTCTCATGCAATCTCGTCTCTCTTTCTCCCTCAGAATATACATATACATAGTTGCAATACAATTCCCTAATATATAGCAAGGGGTTGCCTTCTAGGGAAAAAATCCCTAAATTAAATGTAACTTCTACCATCATATCATTCGTCTAATGAACAACTCAGATTGAATACGGAATTACAATATTTTACAAGGAAATTTTACATCTATTTTTAGCTTTGAGGGCACTGCCCCTGAACCCCCACCATGGGGGCCTCATAAATCACCATTGCCCCCCCTGATGGTGATTAAATGATGGGATGAGGTGATAACTTTGAATAAAGAAGATAATTAGGCTCCACACCCAACAAATGGATGCCATATGTAAGCCATGCCAATCCGTGGTAGTTAGGGAGTGTTAGGGAACCACAAGAGAGCATTGGGTTAAAATGCATTGAAATTAATGAATAAGAGGGATGTGATGGATTACTTGTGAGTGTCACAGTGTGATAGGTAGTGCCAATGTGTGTTAGGCATGCATAAATGTCCTAGGTGCTAAGTCGTGCCAAGTTCCAAGGCATTATAGTGTGTGCCAATAAATGTTTGGGAGTGGAAAAATGTCCTAGAAAAATATTCACTTCTAAAATATAAGAGAAGACGACATATATACTAGTTAACTCTCAAAATATATTCAAGGAAAATAGAATTATATATAGCACAAATGGACAAGGTTTGTAATTAGTCTTATGTATGTAACCACCCCTGCCACGTTTACCCACTCTCACCGGCCTGCCTGGGTAAACATGAGCTGAGGGCTACTATGACATGACTCAACCTCCTAAGTATAGTTAAGGAAGTGGAATCGACAAACTGAGACATTAATAACCATCCACAACATCCTTCAGTTGCTACATAACTTAAAGAAATTGAGAAACCATCCCAAGAAGCCAAACCCTGAGTTGGACCCTTCCTTCTCTACCTTGGGCCCTTAACCACACCCACAACAAGGCCTCCATACAATTGCAACCCAAGCTTTCTTTAGGAGCATGCGGTCTCGGATACTGATCCTAAATTCTGAATTAGCCTCCAGACCATTGCCCAAAACTTCTTGTAACTTATCAGATGTATAAATGACATAACAAAAATGCTAAACATTTAAACTTGAGTTAGATACTTGAGCTAACTAGGCTTAACCATGATAGTAATTTTGTCAAACACATCAGGAACATGTAATATACAGGTCATGAATGCATATATGAACATAGGGGTTTGATACTTATCTTTAGAATCATGAAGAAGGTCTAATTCCCTCTCATTTTAGTTGCACTAACATTTATTAGATCATGAATTCATCAACCATTCATCAACTAATCAAAACATGTCAAGAACCATAGCTATAACCTATTATGAAACCATGCCTATAACCAGAATAATAACCATGATAGAATATCCATAAAAGACACATAATGACAAGTACAAGTAATCATGAAATGTAAGAGGAAAAGAGCTCTTATTAATATATTTAAAATCCAACCAATTCAAGGAATTCCATGTACCACCCGAGCACAGATTGGGTTGAACCAAATCTTTCTTTTAGCCAATCACCCCTGTTCCATAATCCAGGCATGAGTGTGGGGCTCAGGACAAAAAAAACCAAGGCTTCCTAGACATTAAAACACCTCCACCCTTAGGATTTACCACAATCATACCAAAACTAGTCAAGGCATCACTAGGCCCAAAACAAGAACATAAACCACCAAGCTTTACCGCAATCCTGCCAAAATTGGTCAATGTATTCTTAGGCCTAAAACAAGCTTGGATGACTCAAAGTTTCTTCACCAATATCTTGAGTAATTTTCCCGTCTCCACCCTCAGGCTTTACCACGATCCCGCCAAAAGCGATCAAGGGATTCCTAGGCCCTTGGGAACTTTTTTGAGACCACCTCACCCACTTCCAAAACCATCTGGAAATCCAAAGCTTAACCAAATGATAAAACCCCATCACACAATGGCTATCCAAAAATTCCAAGGCAAGGCTGAAACCATTGTCACACCTAGAAAAACCCATGCCCATGACAACAAAAGAACGAATTGCATACACGCATGTACCATGCATTCATCAACCAGGTAGGAAATCACACATGAAACCTGTTACTTACAAGTACTCCCATTGAAGCTGCTTGATCCAACTTTTCCTAGATTTTTCATTTGATTTCCTCCAATTCTAGAGTGCTCCAAGAATTCTTTAAGTGTGCAAGAGTATGAGAGAATAGAGAGAATAGAGAGAGAGCTCCAAAACTGAACTAACAAAAGGTACATAGCCAAAAGTTGTGAACTGATCCTCATAAGCCTTTTTATCATTAAGGCCTCTATTTTCTTCAATTTCCTCTAATTTTCCTTAAATTTTCCTCTCATGCAATTCTATGACCTTTCATCTCCCATTTATCCTAATTTCCTTTATTTTCATAAATAAAATGCCAATTAATGTCTCTTTTCCCTTTTCAAAGCCTTTGTCAATGCCTTTTCCAATTATCTTAGCCGTAACAAACCAAAATGACTCCCACTAGGATTTTTTTCCCAACATTCAACTTGTAATATGTGTCCCATGATGTTGGGCTTATTTTTCCTTTATTAATTCTATTACATGAAATTTTAACTTGGGGTTGTTACAATGTAATAGAAATTATAATTGATAGTTAAATTGTATAACAATTATTTTTATGTTATTTACTAACATTTATTAGAATTGTTGAATGTTTTACATCATTTGGATGACATCTTAGTTGTAACTTATTTGAAATTTTGTTATCCTATGTGCACTTTGATATGTTGTAATATGATTATCATTTCATTTCTTATGTTGCAATATTATTGCACCGAGATGTGCATTCTACAACTCAGTATGATGTGTAAGTCTGTCATCAAAGTTGAAATTTTGCTCATGTTGGCCAAAAAAATAAAAAATTAAACAAACAATAATTAATTTAAAAGTTTTATATAGTTATTCAAATTCAATGTATATGATAAAATAGCTATTAAACACATAAGATAATTGCATTGTAATACAATTATCTTATGTGTTTAATAGTTATTTTATGATATACATTGAATTTGAATGGATCATAAAAATTCCAAATCAAATAAAATTTTAAACATCTTTACTCTTTACTAAAGTCAATACCATTTTGTAAAATAAAGTAAAAAGGTTATTTCAACACAAAGAATCGATAATTTTTCTTGAAAATATTTTAATATTTCTTTTAATTAAATATTTGTAAAATGAATCTTTAAAAGTAAAACCATATCCTATGGATATATTAAAATCTCTAAAGACATAAATATTTCCATTTCAAAGTTGTAATATTTAAAAATTTTATTATCATGCCATGTAAAAAGTATCATTAAATCTAATGTTAATATTATAAATTTAATAACTTAGGATTAATACAATATTAAATTAATATAATATT